>CM039679.1:116553313-116723770 GCA_022537955.1 Schmidtea mediterranea
GGCAGTTAAAGAATCCAATACTCTTCCCCGGTAAATCCCGGCACCAGACCACCAGTAGATTGGGGCTGGTTATGGGAAAGATTTAAATAATACATGTCATAACGAAAAAACATATAATGACAACGAGACAGAAAGAAGAATTATTTTTTCATCCAACCTTAATTGGAAATGTCACAGTAGATTTAAAAAAAGAATAAATTATTTGAAATCAAGCAGAGTAAAAAGAATCATTAGTTATGAAAGTACGATCTTAATGACAAAAGTGAAAGTAAATTAAAAATGCAATGATTAATGTTAATTGAAAAGAGAATTTCGAATCCATTTATTCGAATTTAAAACGTTATCCAAATCAAAATAATGTCAATGTTTATTATCGTATGTTACAGTAACCATTAATATTTTTATTTTATAAATTCTAGATATAGAAATTATTAAATTAAACCCTTATTTAATTTTTGTATTTATTTATTATTAATTATTTAGCCTTAGATAAATTTTATTTAAAGAAAATTTTACATTTTTTTGTTTATTTATTATGTTAGAGGTAGACTAAATTGCGGTTCAGACTCTCCGGACAATCAAGTCCAATGCCAAGGTAGAGGATTGAAGAATAAGAAAAATTATTTTTATCAAAAATTAAAATTATTGAAATTGATTTCATTATAAAAGTTTTTCCAAAAAGAAACAAATGGTGTTCAAAAAATTTTTTTCTCGGACTTTATTACATTTCCTTGATTAAATGGAATTGAATTATTAATTTTAATCTTTGTTAATTTTTTTTATTTAACTTTAAATAAAAGAAAAACTCTAGAAATTAAAAAAGTCAGAATAAGAGATAAAATATTTATTAATAAATACAAAAAATCTTAAAGGATTTTGACAGTAATTTCGTCAAGTTCCGGATAAAAACTCCAAGGGAGATCATGAAAATTGGGAAAATTAAAACATAAATCAATAAAATTCAAGAATATTTTTATTCTCACTGCGAATTGTGGTACGGTAAAAATGAAATTCCGTTCTAAAAAAAGGAATTTCTTGTTTAGATTGGTAATCTTCAATCGATTTTCTCTTCTTGTTTTTGAGGACCCACATTGGCAATTTTTTCAGGAAAGTTAAATTAAGGCCTGTTCCTGTTCCGGAATTTCCAATGATATAATTATAACCATGGTTATCATTAACGGAGAGATATTAGAGATGGTTAAGATGGATGAGTATAATCTGTACCTAAAAATAAATTAAACATCTAAAATCTTAAAAACTAAAATATTTATTTGATTTGTTGAATCTTTTATAAATTATTAATTGTATGATTCCCAATCAAATAATGGACATGATAATTAAAATTAATTGGGAAATTTTTAAGAGAATTGAGAGTTGAAGTCAAAGTACTCGGGTGGGGGTCCAATATAAACTCTAAATTTTCAAAATCAAGGTCATCATCATCCTACCTTATTCCAAAATAGTAGATTCATATTAAATTAATATAATTCAATACCTACATTAATTATTGAAAACGAAATTGTATTTTTAAATTTTAGTGAATAATGAATAACCCAATTTCAAGAGATTCCGCCAGTATGTGGCACAATATCAACAAGAAGCGTTGACCCAGTCTCAGCGAGCAGTATCCGTGATCCGAAGATGTTGACACATAGAGGGCACTTAGATCAGGCCCGATGAAGCAGAGAAGTTGGTGCAAAAAATGAGTTATTAAAATCTCAATACAACGAAGCAATGGTAAAACTACAACAAGTGTAGAAAGAAAATGAGCAATTGAGATTGACAGATACCATTCAAGGTATGACAGTGCGACACGGAAGAAATCTGGTAATGTCCAACCTAACCACCCATGTGTACCACCAATGATTCCGGAGAATATCAAGGAAAAATCATCCAATCAACCATGCAGGTTAAAACACAATAAGCTTCGTCCAAGAAAAACGGAGCGAGAAAGGAAGCAAAAATTGAAGGCCACCAGATTAGTAATGTTGGGCTCAGAGCCACAATTTAAACAAAAAATAAAAATAAAAGTTAAAAAGTAGGGTAAAAATGGTTGAACGAATCACTGAAAATAAGCACGCACCGCACGAAGATACCAAAAATTAATGAAAAACATATTAATTAAAACAAAATTAAAATATAACAAAATTAAATAAAAACAAATAATTAATAAAAATCATTAAAAAGCATACAGATGCAAAACAAAACATACGAAAAATAAAATAAACTGCCAAAACCTTGCAAAATAAGGTTTAGAAAAAACACAGGCAGAAGGGGCGGCCAGAAAACAAATAAAAAGGTCTAAAAATAATATTACAAGAAAATAGTAATAAAGGTAAAATTCAAATATAAAATAAATTGTATATCAAAAAAAATAAAGAAAAATATACAAAAAATAATAAAAATAATTTTAAAGTAATAAAATAATTGAAAAGCCCTAAAAATCGCGAAAAATCGCCCATTGGCCGCACACACGCATGAAAATAGTATATATACAGTGATGAAATTCATTAATTTTAATCTTATGTTTTTAACTGAATTTTCAATTTGTCAGCTATCATCAATTTGAATAAAACGTAAGGGTTTTTGTTGATTTTAATGTTTTTATGTTATGTTAATGTAACCTATTTATAATTAAACCTTTATGATGTTTAATGTCTCGTTGTCGTACTTAATCCTGTAATATCATATACATAATTTATAGTTTCGAGTCCCTTAAAATCATATATTAAAGTATATCAATAGAATGCTCATGGGACGGATCTCGTGCCGGCTGGTGGGTGAAAACCCCCTAGTTGAGCTCGCGGGTCATGCCTCGTAGACGCCTCGGCAGTCCGCAGTCGGGTCTGGCAATACGCACAGGACCGCTACGCAGGGCGCCGTTGTATAACTCGAGGCGGCTGCTGAAAAGTGGCCGGAGCGAGTAGATTTTAAAATCAAGGGAAGAGCGACATTTCAGTTAGGTGAAAATTAGGTATGATCACTGGGTGATCTAAGGAACAGATTTATTTTTATCTAAACCTCGAATCAATTGATAGACAGAGAACGGGCAGCAGGGTTAAGTATAGTAATGATCAGATTTAATAAACTATTTCGTAAAAAGGAAATAAAACGAATTCGAGTGTATAAAAACAATTTTTTTTGTTTGTGTAATTGTTCTTAAGTAAACTCATAAAACTTACCATTTGAAGGGATTGTCAGCACAGACAAAATTCATTCGAACAGGCATGAGTTCCACCAACTTGACACGAATAGATAAGAGAACACTTTTCACCCATGGATGTTCTGGGTCCAACGTCGAAATATCTCGAACATTCTGCATGATAAGATCCCCGTCAACTCTCCCAACCGACACCAGTACGATGTATGAGTATGACAAACGTTTCCACAACGACTTGCCGCATGTTTTTGAGCTCGATTTCCTCACCCACGACTGTTCACCACTTATTAGATCCAGTAACGATCACTCGCTTTACGAGAAGAGCTCAAATTTTCACACAAGGCAGGGTAAACATCACTATAATAGACGCAATAGATCCTGGAGCGGTAGTTGTACAACTCATTGAATAAATCAATAAAATTGACTAGTCAACGCGTAGTATCACAGAGCTATATAACCACTACGTACAAATGTATGAAACTACTAAATATCGATTGATCGACACCGATAGATAAAATCTAAAATCGCGAGATTTACTAACCATCATAACGAGCCAAGGCGTTAGTTACCAATTTAAATCAACTTCCACTAATAAATATGAGTAAATTCTTTATTTATTTCGTTTGATATTTAACTAGTGTATTTTTGTTTAATATGATTATCTTGTATAATAACTAATGAATGGACCTTATTTAATATTTATATGTCGCTACTATTTCAGTAATATATTTCAGTTAATATTATAATTTCGTACAATGTTTAATTAATGGTTTTTCATTTAATAGCTACAGTCCGTTGAATATTTAATAGATAATGTCCATTCAATATTTAATTAATCATATTCCAAGTAACTAGCGTAGCCTAATGATATTCAATAAATTTCCTTGGTTATGGGGTATATTGGCAGCGATTCTGACGCCCTACCCAAGTAAAATCGATAAACTATGAGCACCCCGATGACAGCAAGGTAAAACTAGAGATTTTCTGTAAATCCCCGCAAACGACATCATCGAATAGCGTAGGTCAAGCCATTATTTAGTGCAGATGAGAACCATTGGGGGTAAATGTATATAACCTAAACTATAGTAACTCTGATAACCGCAGGAGGTATTCGCAGAGGTAATGCTAGATTCTTACGCCTCCACAATAAAATGATATAAAATGTGGCCCTGCCAACACCGGCGCGATAAGTAGGAACAACAAATTTATGACGAGGATAAATGCGTAAAAATTTTCTACCAACCTACTTGATCAACACTAACCCGAATATTTCACGCGAAAATCACAATCTCGAAATCAGTAAGCTGTGAATCTTTTTACTCAGGGATCCACGATGAAACGTCCGAGGCCTCCCAAAAATTACAGTTGAGAATGATGGAAGCAAGGGGAACCAGCTAACTGAGCAAGTACTCATGAAGCCCCTATGCCACTTGTCTGTTAATCTACCCTTCACTTTTCCTTCGATAATCCCCCATTCTCT
This sequence comes from Schmidtea mediterranea, assembly GCA_022537955.1. Taxonomy (NCBI): domain Eukaryota; kingdom Metazoa; phylum Platyhelminthes; order Tricladida; family Dugesiidae; genus Schmidtea; species Schmidtea mediterranea. Next base: position 116,557,954 of record CM039679.1, read on the forward strand.
GAATCTCTTTTTCCATTCTTTAGGTATGAATATGAGTGCTAATCCAACGACAAGCGAACTCCCGCGAATTCCCCGACTGTCTCCATCGGTAGTGGCAGTGAGACACAAGTATGAGGAGTTAAAGAGGGAACATGATGAGCTCCGGACCAAATACGAGCGGGTGAAAGGCACCTGGGCCCCGCCAGAGACCGTGTGAGAACTCCGGCAGAAAATCGCCAGAATAACTCAGGCTCGGGATGAACTAATAGCCGAGTGCCGTAGCCAACGACTGCTTATCCGAGAACAAGCAACGGCCCTTCGTCAGGCCTTCACGGACGTAGAGCTTCGGACTCACGTTCCCGGAAGTATTCGAGCCAGACAATTAAACATCATTCCGGCCCATCATCTCCCTGTCGCCGAGCTTCCACCGACTCCAGTCGCTCTTGTCATTCCACAGGCAGAAATCGCGGTGGAGACTAATGCAAATCCGACCCGCCGACGACCAAATCGGAACCGGCGACGACGCGACCGGCGCCGCCGGAAAGTGGATCTCCTCCGGGAAACAGAGCCCATCGAAGGTCCGTGTCGGATCTATGATCTGCCGCCCCGGGGCTCGATCCGGATGTACTGTACTCTCCAATAGTAGTCTTTCCACCCCGAGCTCCTCAAATTCACATCGATCTGGTAGACGAGGACTCAGACACTCCCGTAATCTCTCAGGCTCTCGATCGCCTAGGACTAGATCTCTCAGACATTGCCGTTCTCACTGGCGAAGTGCCCATGTCCAACCCCAAATGGAGATTGCAGGACCCTCTAATCGTATCGAGGATAATAACAGCGCGACTCCCCCTCCCTATCGACCGGCAAAGCGGAGATACTTGCCTACAGATATCGATGCCGAGGAGGATTGAAGCAAACATGACTTACCATAAGTTTCTTCAATTCGTTTGCGTTTACTCATCCTCACCTATTGTGTAGTCAAAACAATATTAGTATGTCCGAATATAGCTTGCTTGCGTTTTTCCTTTTCTTCTGCTGAGTCAGCGTTAAAATATCTTAAGCTAAGGAGAGGCGGAGTAATGGCAATAATGGATGGTTGTTGTTCAAGTAGAAATTATAGACAATTGTAATAATGGGTATGATTTCCACGAATTTCTCTCGATGTAGGCCAGATAAATGCAAGGGGTTTATGTGTAAACGGGTAGGTTAAGAAGCGTAAGTCCTTCCAACGGCAGCAAGTGATCCGGGAAAGCGAAGGTCCTTCGAGGAGTAGTGTTAGTGATAACGCTCACCTGCTCGAATGGCATTCGGCTATTGCGTACAGTACCAACATGATTTCGGTCATGGGTACGCAATGGTTATTAAAATCGTGCGGCGTATTAGGAAAGTATCCCTAGGAGTTAAAATAGAAGGTTACCTAATAGGCTGGGCAACATAGTGCGCTGAAACATTCCTATACGTCCAACAGTAAGACAATTATGAAAATCATCAGCGAATATTTGGAGAAGCTGAACACTTATCTGCTAAAAACCAAATTGTCACAAATAAATAAATTCTACAAATAAAAAAATCAAAAAATTTTGTTTTGAAATTGTTTTAACTTGTTCTGTGATAAATAGAGGGACTTAAAAATAGAAGGTATAAAAGAAGGTATGAATATTTATGTCATGGGTGCAATGTCACATAGATTGGAATGACTGCCTGTCATTTTCACTCTCAAGTTCTCGATCATAGCCAACTTAGCGAATTGATTGATATTAGTAAACACAATTTTGTGTTGCAGAATGAAAATAAATGTAAAATAGTTTTGTTTAAAGTTTAAAAAAAATTTATTAAATTTTTGTTAAAATCTCGATTTTATAAAATTTGATCAAGTGAATTTTCAAAAATTTATTTTTCCCGCATTTTTTTGCATATAATATTTTTGCATTTTGAAATTTTTTAAAATTAATTTCGAATTTTTAGTATAATTTTATCAATGAAATTTTTCAAAGAATTTCTTTAGACAAAAATATGCTCTCGATAAAAAAGCCTAAAATGATCGCACCATAGTCAGAGCTCTTTTATATTTTCGATAAAAAAAAGCCACGAAAATTAAAGTATCTAGTGTAAAATTAAAGTTAATTAAAGTGTCTTAAATAAAGTTAGAGTCGACAATTTATATAAAGCAATATTTTTAAAAAGTAAATAGCAAGTCAACAGTGAGGTTACACAAATAAAAATTTTTAAGGTTGAAAATTTTAAATAAAGTTAGAGTCGACAAAATTATATAAGGCAATAATTTCAAAAACTAAATAACAAGTCAGCAGTTAGGTTGCATAAGTTAGAATTTTTAAAGTTGCAAATTTTCAAAGTAACCTATAGTTGAATAAATTACATGATAAAATTTTTTAATTAATATGAAATTTTTTAAATAGAATTTTTAGTGTAGTTTTATCAATGAATTTATATACATGTTTTTAAAGATGAAATTTTTAGTAGAATTTTCAAAGAATTTTTTGAATGAATTTTATTAAATTGAAGTAAATTATAATAATTAATTATTTGTTAGAGGTCGGACCACAGGGTCTTTTAAATAAAATTAATTTCCTTTAGTAAATTGCTACAGCAGTCAAGGCGATTGTTCAGCGCCAAATCAGCAACACCAGTCTCAGCTTCCAAATCAACAACGCACTGCTACTCCATCAACTAAGTCCTTTGCTAGCCAACATTGAACTTCATGCAGAACTTTATCAAGTCCTGTAAACGTTTAATATGAATTATCACTTGGTTTTTAAAAATTGAGTGTATTTTTGAGATTTGTGGAGAAAACTGATTGTTCTTTAAAAAAATTTATGAAAAATGAAATTAGTAAAATTTAAAATTGTTTTTGAAATATAAAGTTTTTTAAAGGTAAATTGTTGTTTAGATAATAAATATGCAAATTAGGAAATTTAAAATATGCAATTCGTACATGTTTGTATCCCGACGGTGGTTTATTGATGCCAAAATAAGTTTGGTTAAATTCGCAAAGGATATTATTAGTATTTTGAATAAATTTTAAAAGAAAATCACAAGATTGTAACAAATTGTAGAGAAAATAGTACTTCATCAATAAAAATTAACTAAGTTGTAAAATATTTGAAAACCTTTGATAGATTGTTGATTAAATTTGTTAGTATTTTGAATAAAAATTTTATATAAAGCTTCAATATAGCAGCAAATTGTAAAGAAAATAGTACTTATCGATTAAAATATTAATTAAGTTAACTAAGTTTTAAAATTTCTGACCTATGACCTCACCCGAACCTCAATTAGAAATTTACATATACCTAATGTACTTTTACTTAAATTAACTTGTAATTTAAATGAAAACTTAGCATATAAATTAAATCAACTTAAAAATTAACAAGGCTTTACATTAAATTAATATTTTCATAAATTTAACATTAATTAATTTTTGTTTAAATTATTTATTTTTGTTGGGCCAGCACACAAATAGCCTTGAGAATTGTTTAAATGCATCAGTAATACAGCACGAAAACCCAGCACCAAGATAACTTAAAATATAATATACAACACCAATTAAACATTTTAAAATCTGAGAAAATATAAATAAATATAAAATCAAAAACATAAAAAGTAAAATAAAATAAATACAAAATGCACCAAGAACCGCACGAAATTTACATAAAAAATAACATAATAACAAGAAAATTCGACCGTAAAATTACCATTTATATAAAATTAAAAATTAATGAATTAAATGAATAAAAATAAAATATTTTTGGATGAATAAATTTAATTAAAAATGTTAAAAATAAATTACCAATTTAAATTAAGAAATAAATAAAAATTTAATGTAGATAACATAAATAATTTCAAAGTCGAATTTTGTTTAATCGCAGTAAAACTAACACGCAAGGTTAAGGCCAAATTATGGTATAAATACCGATGTGTTTTCACAAATTTTCAGTCTTATTTTTCGGAGAAAAAAATTCATTACAGAACTGTATAATTGGTTGTATAACTGGTTGAGAGCCGTGCATTCAGGCAATTAACACGGGTAAGTGTTTTGCCTGAACACGATCACTCTCAACTGGTGCAATATTATTAATTGATTTTTTCGAAGGGAATTGATGGGTAATTTTTCAATTGAATTTATGGATGACTTTTCAGATCGAATTTATGGATGATTTTGTTTTTCCAATTGAATTTATGGATGATTTTTCGAATCGAATTTATGGGTGATTTTTTAATTGAATTTATGGATGATTTTTCAGATCAAATTTATGGATAATTTTGTTTTTCCAATTGAATTTATGGATGATTTTTCAAATCGAATTTATGGATGGTTTATCGAATTAAATTTATGGGATTTTCGAAGTAAATTTTATGGAATGGATACAATGAATTTCAAATGTATGTGGCCGATGTAATATGCTGAATAAATATTTTCTATCTATAGCCTTAGTGCATCGAAACTTTTATTCCAAATGCTATGGTAAAATATTATTTGTTATTCCTTTTCCGGCCCACAGCCAAAGACACATCACAAGTTAATAAAATCAAACATATTATTCGAACCATGTAAGTGCGTGGAATATCGCCAATGATTCGTGCCCGTGAAGGCTCCGGCGTGCGGAACGCAGGAGTTGGAACGTCAATATTATCTGTAGATAGGGAAATTGGAGGGTAAATGAGTAGCCCTTTGGCTGCTCCTTCATCATCCGTTTCCTGTAAAATTGACATAAATTTTTAACAACAATCGGCTCAAAATCTCTAACACCGAGTAGTCCAGTGGGCACTCATTAACTATAATATGAACATAAATAGATCTTAAGGACAAAAAGAGGGAATGGGTAGCGGGGAAAATTGCGAAATCGTTGCAACCGTTAAAATGAAAAGCCATCGGAAAAAGATTAATCCGAACGACCAAAATCATGAAAAATAATGTTTTTAAATAAAAATTAAATAAATTGATTTGAGTTGAGGCGGAGAATGTGGGCGGGACGCTGCTCAAGTTTTCCGAATTAATTCAAATACTTAACAAAAATAGTAACGTAAAAATGGAACGTGTAAAATAAAGGCGGAACGCTGCTCAAATTTTTCGACTCAACAAAAATACTTTACCGAAAACCAGGGAAATACAAATGGATTACGGCTAAATTGTTATATAAGAAAAATATTTCTTAAAGCTGAGGAATAAGGACGAATCCCTACACAAAATTTTGTTAATAATATTGATAATAATTATAATAATTGTAATAATAATAATAATAATAATAATAATAATAATAATAATAATAATAATAATAATAATAATAATAATAATAATAATAATAATAATAATAATAATAATAATAATAATAATAATAATAATGTTAATAATAATAATAATAATGTTAATAATAATAATAATCATGGTATTTGTAGTAATGATGATAATAATTATGATAATAATAATAATAATAATAGTAATAATCATAGTGGTAATAACAATAAATATAATGGTAGTTATAGTAATAAAAATAATAATAAAGGTAACAGTAGCAACAATTAATAAAGGTAATACATATTATGGCAACAATAATAATGCTGGTAATAATAATGGGAAACATTGTAGTTATAATAGGGATAAGAGTGAAAGATATAATGTGGGTGTATTTAACATAACAAAGGGTGTACAGGCCAAAGAATAATCATCAGCATGGACAATAATAAGAAGGACTAAGCAAATGGACATAAAGATAGATGATATGAGAGTATAGGTTAACATTTGAAAGAGATAGGAGAATAATGGGACCTAAAAATCAAAAGCGAGCACAGGTCTTCTATCGACAGCTCGTTGGACCCAGAGATCGTTCGGTCAATTATAGTATTAGCAATAACGCTCACTTTTTGCGGACGATCTACCCACTCGAACACAGTTCCAACGTTGCTTAGCAACGGGTGCCGAGTGGTAAGCAAAGGAAATATTTGTATGGGGTGTTCTGGGTAACAACCATATAGTTTCAAAATATCAAAACCCAGTAACCCACCATTTTTGTAAAATAAAAATTTAGGTAATTTTAGATAAATTTAAGATGAAGTAGGATTTTAAATTTCGAAGATGAAAATACTTTTAAGCTGAATGCTAATAATATAGAAAATAATCACGATAATATTATTTCTTTGTATTTTAACTATAAATTAATTAAATTTAGTGTAAATTAAGATTTCTTAAGTATTCAAAAGCATAGTAATTAAACTTTAAATTAGATTTAAGTCACAGAGTATTACTTTAAGTACAAACTTATAGAATAATTTAGCTTTAAATTTAAAATTATCAAAATTAAACTTATAATAAAATTAATCGTTAAATTAATAGTAATTATTTTAAAATTTAATATTTATAACTAATTTTAGATCTCTAAATATAAATTTAAGATAAATATGGATTTAAATTAATGTAAATGAAGATTAAAATGTTGATAAAATGGTCGGCAATATTAAAAGCATTCACTTTACATTGTGCTCTCTTGTCTTGCATTTTTATAGCGTGTTTTAAATATTATTATTATTATACCCAATTACCCCATCAGCTAAGTAGGCAAACCTTTTGAACCCACATAGACAAGCCCATTTTTAACTCAATATTTTGGACCATGTAAAAAGAAAAATAAATAAAAATAAAATAAAAAATTAACACTTAAAATAAACAAAAATTAAACTATGCTCAATCAATCCATTTATTTAAAGATCAATTATTTTAATAAAAGTTTCCTTTTTGAATATACTTTAAACATGAATTCACCAATGAATGCTGCTCTACCTGTTGAATCTAAACCTTTTTACTGCATTTTTTTACTGCAAAGTTTTAACTTGTTGTTATAACTTTCCATGTTTTGGTTGTGTACATATGTATCTCTATCTACAAATGTATACTTGTGCCACACCGTTTGATGAGTATAGTCATTCATGTCTTTCAATTTTAGATTCAGCTCGATTATCCCGGTCATCATCAAACGAAAGATTTAGATTAGCTTATATCTCAGTTTAGTGTTTTGTCCTCATAATTTGTGCTAAGGTGTACTGCCTCGTTCTCATTTACAGTATCTTAAATCAACTTGTATTGGCATTAGGTTTATATCAACATCTAAATTCTAGATGGAAATAAAAGTCCAGACAAATGTTCATGTTAATTAATATAAAAATGGGAGAAATGCGTTATATTGCACATATGAAAGTTTTGTTGTACGTACATACCAACCTTATCTCAAGGTCTAGAAATTGCTCATATCCAATTAACATCTACCATAATATTTACTCTCGTATGAAATCTATCTTTTACTTTTCTTAATTCAGTGAAAAGTGATGATATATTGGATTGAGTTCTTGATAAAGAATGGGTATTCTAAATCATTTTTATTTTTGATGATTAAAGAGATTGTTGACAAATCCTAAAGATCCATGTTTGGGAAGGTCTTAGTGTAATTTGACAAATGAATGTGAATTGATTGTTGATATAAACAATATTAAAAATGTATATAAGAATTATGAGTCTAAATTTGTGCTAGTATTGCTGTACTCGGAAAGTTTTAAAACTATACGAGAAAGTTAAATAAACAGATGGGAAATTTAGATTATAATATCGTTTCTAATTTGTGTAAGTTATGCAATATTTTTATTAATAAATCAAAAACTCCGGTTGGATTGTGTTCAGAAATTGTTTATCAATTTACATGTAATGAGTTTAATTCCACATACATTGGAGAGACTTCCGATAATCTCTGTACTCGAGTTCTTGAGCATTGTCGATTGAAGGATTGAGCAATATTAGTGAGCACAATAGAAGCTGTAAAAGTAAAATAGGTATGTTTGATTTTAAAATTTTATTGAAAAATTTTAATAATAATTTGGAACGTGTTATATGTGAAGCATTGTTGATAAGGACATTGGATTCAAAGATTAATATGAATACTAATAATTTGAAAATTGTTAAATAGTTTATTTATGTAAAATTATGATAAATTGATGTTTTTGGTTTTTAAAAAATTTTTAATATTACATTAAGTAAAATAATTAAAATTTTTAAAAATGTTTAATATTATTTTAATTAAAATGATTCAATATTTTAATTTTTAATATTAATTTAAAATTTGTATTATTGCAGAAAAGCTTTCTATATTTATTTAGAATTTTAAAATTAGTGTCAAAGTATTTAAAATATTTATTAAAATATTTAATTACAAAATAATAATTTGTTGTAAATATATAAATTAATACATACTATTTTGGATGATTTTTGTACCTGAATTTTATAATTATAGAATTTTATCGTAAGATTGATCATATCAATAAAAATAAGAACCATAATGATTCTTATATAATGATCATATTACTAAATGAAACAATAATGTATTTTTATATGGATGACAATAATTGGATAATTTCTGTCATTTTTATTATTCCTTCTAATCAGTCGTTTGGCATCGAATATCGTGTTATTGATGTTCATCGTTGCTTGATTTTTCTCAGCATATCCAATCAATTGTTGTTTATCTGTAAATGCAACATAACTGGGTGATGTGCGGTTTCCTTGATCATTAGCAATAATTTCAGCTTTTCCATGCTGACACACACCAACACATGAATAGGTAGTACTCAAATCGATATCGACAGCGTTGCCAGCCACTTGGGATAAATTGATAGCAAATTTTAAAAATTCTTTATTTCTCCAAAGCGTTTTATAATCCAAAGTTCAAATCAAAAAAAATCTAAATTCATAATAAAAAATCTACAAAATCATATCATTGATCCGAATAAACATAAAAACTCGTAAATTACACAATTAAAAAAAATTTAATTAGAAGGTCATAAATTGTCATTGCTTCGCGTGTGTGCTCGCACCAAGAAACTACAATCATGCACAATGACACGAGAAACGAAATCGATCAATGATAATGAATTATAATAATAATAACAATATAAGTACAAAACGGTGATTCCTTGGTTACAGCATAAATTAATATATCAAATGAGTGAATAACAAAATAAGTCCTTGCTGCGAAAAAAAATTATATTGTTGAAAAAAGTTTCGATAATCGGGTTTTCTTTACTCGTTTGAGGTCACGTAGGAAATCTCTTCTTCGTCTTCATCACTTTCATTTCCTATGTATGCAACTTGTCTTTTGTTAGTCCCGTAATGGACCCTGTTCCCCCTTGTTTCTACTTCCTTGATAGCTTGTCATCCTTTCGTAATTTCCACTTTGTCTCCCGTTATCTCTATTTGTCGGTGTTCGCTTAATACTGTTCAAATTCGTATAGCAATCCTCTGTTCGATGGCCCCTAATCCACATCTTTGGCATTTTACTTTGTTACAATCTCTCCTTGTGTGTCCCTCAACTCTACATCCATAGCATGTAATGACTCTTCAATTTTAACATTCTCTTTTTATATGACCTTGTTGTCCGCATAAATAACATGTGATAACTCTTCACTGTATATTGGGATATTCTCTCTGTATATGGCCTTGTCTTCCGCAGCAAAAACATTTTACAATTCTATTCTCTGGATTAACATTGTCTCTGTATCTTTTGTTTCCAATTTCCTATTCAAAATTTCTTTATTCTTTGTGGTGACATCTCTTTGGTTTTTTTATCTATAGCTTGGGTACTCTTCCTCTTACCGTATAAACCTCTTCGCTCATCAGCCTAACCTCGTGCAACTTCTTTTTTATTTCTTTTGTTCCATTGATTATATCTGCCCACAACTTATAATCACATATTTAAAATATTTTTATCTAAAAGTTAATTTAAATCTTATCTTTAATTTTAATCATTATAAAACCTAACTTGATGTCCGTTGATAATGATGCTTAAATATCCTCACAAACATAAATAAATGAACTCAGTTTGTATCTGGACACTGGAATATAAATAAAAAGATCCTTCCAACCAAAACGGTTAAAAACAACCAATTAAAAAAATCAATAACAAACAAAACATTCTTTAAAACTAAATTTTTCATCATCAAACTATTTTTAGTGAAAATTTTCCATTCAAATCAACCAAATTATTATACAATAAAACACAATCGGATAAATTTATTACATCACATGTATACAAATCTAAAAACTCCACGAAATATTTATATTGAATAAATTATCAACGGTTTCATTAACAAATACCAACTTTCTCTCTAAGTTTAATATCGCATCCACTGTGACACGATCTACTATGATCACATGTAAATTTATATATTATTGTCAATCTCCATCATAATCAAAAGTAATACACAATTGCATAGTAGTAATATACAAATAAAATCAAAAATGGCACAAATATGTAATAATAATAATAATAATAATAATAAATGTAATGACAATTAATAATAATAAATAATAATAAATATAATAATAATCAATAATAATCAATGTAATGATAATTAATAATAATAAATAATAATGAATAATAATAAATATAATAATAATCAATAATAATAACGATAATACATATAAAAATTTGAATATTGCACATAGTTTTCATACAAAAATTTGGCATAAAAAAATTCAAGTTAGTGCGAAAATTTTATCAAAAATAATACACAAAACAATTGGAAAACAATGATTTTTAAACAGCTTTCGTAGTAAAAATTAAACTCCATAGATATATAGATAGATAGATATTTGAAAAATCAAAATAAAGAAATCAAAATTAAAAAGCAATAACTGTTTTTTGGAAAGGATAGTGAAATGTTTCAATGAGTTATATGATATTACAAGGGCAACAGCAACATGACTCATTACTTTTGGATGGCTTTTCTGGATTTTTGCTGTTGATTTGTCGAACTAATTCTACAAATATCTAAAAGAAATACTTATAATAATGAGAGAATTTTGCAATGAGATCTAAGCCTTTTATCCCAGAATAAGAATCATCGAATAATAATTAATAATTTAATTTAATAAAATAATTTAGTTTAGATGAGAATTATAATACAAAATGGTTGCAATGAAAGTATAAATGGTTAATCTTTAACTGGACAGACGAGTCTTTTGGACTCTTTTTTTAACCACACGTAAACCAAAATTAAAATACTAATACAAATTTAATTTTTTTGCACATTATTTACCGAATCATGAATTTTCTTAAAACAATGTTCGACGTTTTTAAAGTAACGTATTTTCGAAAAATAAAAAAAATAACATAAACGGACAGAAAAATTTAAAAAGGAGATTCCCCTATAATGCGAAAAAATGTGAAGTGACTTTTAATTTTCATTTTATGTGAGTAATTTGTCGAGTACAGTGGTTTTGTTATATCATAATCTAAGTAGTTATATTGAAAAAGCATACTAGAATTACGGCAGTTTTTTTTGGTTAAAATGCAATAAACTACGCGCAATTAAAAATTGATTAATAAATAATAATTTGAATTTATTTTTTGGCATATGGAAATAACAACATTTCTTTATAAATCTCTAAATAACAATTGGATTGTCAATTTTTTGATTGAAAATTCAATTTTATTTGTTCCAGTATGTTATAAGTGTAACAGATATATGCAGAAGTCAAAACAAGTATCCACAGTTTATCGTTGTTTCAATACGCGTGATCTTATCCGATGCAATACTTCGAAATCAATATTAAATGGAACAATATTTTGACATGCAAAATTGAGCTTACATGAGGTTTTTTATACGTTAAACGAATGGAGAAAAGATGTGTCCGCAGTTTTTGTTGCATTAGATATAAAGGAAAACTGTAGTATAATTACACGTTGGTACAAAAAATTTAACGATTTAGTTTTTCATTATATTAATTTAAACGAAAGTAACATGATCGGTGGACCAGGCACAACAGTTGAGATCGATGAGTGCTTGCTAGTGAAAAGAAAATACAGTAGAGGCAGAAGTTTAAGAAACCAAAATGGATTATAGGTGTTGTGAGAGGAAATGTAGATGAATATTTTGTTGAGCAAGTCGAGCATATGTCAAGGAGGTTCTTGTTCTACGTTATTAGGCGTAGAGTATGATCAGGAACTACCATTGTGACGGACGAATGGCGTGAGTATAGTTTTGGTTTCCATTTTAAGAAATTTTGACTATACCAATCAAATAGTTAACCATAGTATGTTTTATCTAGACCCTGTTACTGGAGCTAATACCCAGACAGTTGAAGGCTTTTGGAGTATTATGAAAAGATATTTGAGAAAAAAAGGAACAAATATCGGGAACATCAATGAAATATTAAAGTTCCTGTCTTTAAAAAGACCATGCGAAGTGATTGGTTTAATCAATGTATAACAATACTTGAAGAATATACGCTTTTTAAATAAATGCTTATCAATTTTTAATCAATTTTTTATTAATTTTTAATTGCGCGTAGTTTATATTGCATTTTAACCGTTTTTTTTTATCAAAACATGAAAGTAAGTAGTAAATATAAAGATTAAATATTAATATAATCCTAAAATAATTATTATACATATATTCCAGGTCAAAACTTAACAATTGATGAGCAGTTGGTTCCTTTCCGTGGAAAAGTTTCAAGCAATACATACCCAGTAAACCAGATAAATATTGAATAAAAATTTGATGGATTGTTGAAAATGAAAAGGCTTATCCTTTGAAAGGAATTTCATATTTGGGCAAAGAGGGTAACACGAGAGCATTAAATTTAGCCCAAAATGTTGTTGAAGAACTACGGATACCGTTTCATCGTTCAAATCGAAAAATAACATTCGATAAATATTTCACAAACTACGAACTCTTTGTTGTCTAAAGGCTTAACTACTGTTGGAACACTTCGCAAAAATAAGACATGTATACCTCAGTCATTTATTGGGATATTAAATATTCGTCTATGAATAGGTCTCTCGATCCGACTCCTCGTGTTTAATAATCAATAAGACAAAAATCCCAACAAAGAAATTTTTATTGACAAATATTCACCACGATACACAATAATTTATTTATTGTACACACCCTAAGGATATCAACTGCAATCTGATTAACTTTATCGATTTACTGCTATTCACTCGTTTCCTTCGACTCATTATTTTCGCGCACCGACCAACTAGCAACTTATTTTGTTGTCAGTTACTTTTATAGTTTTTGGATTACTGCTGGAAAAACAATTTTCCATTTCGGACAATTTATTGCCCGTTTCACTAATTTCGGGAAACAAATTAAGGTGACGTTCAGCTCGGCGGCCCTTGATTAATGGGTTCGTCGGTAAATAATTAAATTAATTAATTTGTTTTTGGGCTCCGACCCTTTAATATACCTTATCTCAGTCAAATTTGCCACCGATCACCACATTTTCTTCCTGAAAAATATTGATTTTTACTTTTTTTTCAAAATTTTCAAATTTTCATTCATGCTTTCTTACAACCCCAACACATTTTTGCCACATCCATCTAGAAAAGTTGAAAGCACAAGTTTCGGATTTAGAAACACAATGTCGGTTATTGTTATCTACGAAACATAACACAATGAATGTTGACGCTGAAAATAAAAGAAAACCTGATCAAATTGTGTTTTATAACGCTACAAAAGGACTATTTACAATGGACAAACTATGTCATGCTTTTACTGTCAGACGAAAAACTAATAGGTGGCTTCTGCATTTCTTCAGAATTAGATTGATGTTAGCGGCGTAGCTGCGCTTGTAATTTGGAGAAATTTTTACAATGAGAAAGTGTGATTCTAAAAGAAAGGCGTTTATTAGGAAAATCGCATAGGGTTTTAGTAAGGCCTCACATCCTATTAAGAAGCAAAACAGGTATTAGTGCTGCTCATTTGTGAGTTATAAATGAAGTATTACAAAACACTAACGAAGAAAACTACAGAGACGACGTCGACTTTGAAAGATCAACGAAGGAAGAAACATTACATATGCCAGAATGCAATTGACCGTACATCCAAGAAGTATTGCGTCACTTGCAACAGGAATGTACGTAAAGAACATTCACAAAATATAGTTGTTTGCCAAAATTGCTTAAAAAAATAATAATTTGTGTTGTATGTATTGTTTGTATTTGAGATTTTCAACGTTCTTGTTTTTTATGAATTAATGTTTGGTTTTGTTTCATGTATTTTTTTATTTCCATGAAATGTATGGTTTGAATTATGTTATTTTTGTTTTAAAAAAAGATTTGAACAATAAATAACTTTATAATTATAATTGATTTCTTATGTATTCATTAAATTTTCTGCTTAAGAGTCCTTCGGTCTCTTCTATCCGTTTATGTTACAAAAATATTCTGTCCGGTTAAAGGTTAAAAACGGAAAATAGCGGAAACATTTATTGTACTATATTATTTATTTCTGCAAAGTTAAAGATAGGTAAAACAAACTTTAAAAAAGTTTATTATTAAAATTTTGAATTTAAAATATTTATTAACCCTAATTACCTTGGGTCAATATACTTACGTTAACGTATGCGATGAGTCTCATAGACTCAAAAAGATTTTAGTAGATTTACTGGTATTAATCATATTTTCACATTTATTTAAAATTCGTGGTGACTGTAATAGGCTTACAAAAATAGATGTGTAATAAAAAAATATAGAAATTGTATTTTTATATAGGTTTAAAAATACACTGAAATACGATGGTTACTTTATATATTGTCACATTCCACCGCTATTCCATAAAAACCGTATTTATATAAAGCTCAATCTTGATAAATGATTGTTATTTATTAAGCTCTAAATCGAGGAACCAATTCCCCATCAATAACAGCATTGATGGAAAATGGAATGAATTATATTAATGATATCAAGACGATAGTTCAAACAAGCAACTAATCAGTAAAGGAATCACTATTTGTACAATTATAAATCGATTTATAAAAAATTCTCGATTCCAACATTAAGAAATGGGTGAAATTTAGCGAATTTGCTGTTGTAATGCCTAATACATTTAGTTATGCATTTATTTATACATGCTCGAAAATCGGAGTTGTTATTATTGCTAGATTATATAGATAAATCGACAATTATGTAAGATAATATAGAAATACATTGAGCAAGTTTGGTAATATGCTGTGTTTATGTCAGATTTAATTTTATAATCGAATAAATAAACACAATTATTTGTCAGTGTTTAAATAAACACTAACTGGTAATAAAGTGATAATTACAAACCCATTATGAATAATATTTTCGAACCATAAACTGCCTTTATAATACTTTCAAATTCAAAGTCCAAACATAATTTTCTAAATAACAAATGTTATTTATAAAGGGCAACAGTATTAAACTACTATAAATAAGATGATTCTGAATAAGTGCCATGCATACTGAAAATACGGCATTTAACTATAAATAAAGGCTTAATATATTGAAAAGCGACTAAATGAAAGAAAATAGCTCAATAATATCTCTAACAAACAATGAACATTCTTTTTATGGTCAAAATTCTATTTACTTCTGAAAAGAAAATACTTTCGAATTACAAATATACGGCATTTCATTATTCTATATAAAAAATCTGAATAATAAGAAAAGAGATGGTTTTACAATATTCAAAGGTGCGAACTAAAACAAAGACAATTTCTAATTTTTCAGTTTCTCATATATAAGTTTCTTATATATATTAAGACATTTTCTAATTTTCACTTTTGAGTACTTTTCATTTTGATATGACATAAACATTTTTGTTATTGATTGACAATGAATCAGATGTTTTATTGATGTTCACAAATTTCACTTGAAAAAGGCTGTGCCGAAAATTTGTGAATTATATACTTTCTTTGCTTGAAGACATTAAAGATTAGGAAAGATATATTTTTACAACAATGTGTATTTTAATCCATTTCCAGGCGAATTTTTATTATATATTCGTTAAAATAAACTATTTTTGACATTAATTTATTATAATATACAATCAAAATATAATGTAAAAAATATTTTTTTACGTTTACGAAAATGTATTAACAAATTATTAATTTAAAAATAATAATAAGAGACAATCTCAAGATATCATTTCAAGGCATATTCAATAAGCGTCACATTTTAAAATTAGTCAATTCTGAGGCTATAAATAACATGGATGCTCATTTTATAAGCCAAATGCCGCTCAGATTCCAGTGTTTCCCAAACTTTTGCCCTAGGGCAGTATATGTTACTACTGAGTGGTTTGCTAACTGTTTTTGTTATAGTGTATTATTTTGAATAAAATTATCACAAATATGTAAAAATAAAACAAAATTGTAATATAAATTGTCAATTATTCCAAAATAGTTATGAAATAGTTAAAAACACAAACAATAAAAACAGTTTGAAAAACAAGAAAAATCCGAAAAACGAAGTAGAAACAATTCGAAAACGATGCTGAACTGATATTTAAAAAAATATTAACTTGTGAATTTCGGGTAAACCACATGTTAAGGGAACAAATGACTGAAAAATAGCAGTTTAGATCATAAACATGTATCCAATTTATTATTTTAACAATATTATTTTTTAAATACAAATTTGCGATCATGTGTGCGGTCACTGAAATGGTAGGCAATTTTCAGGCTCATATGTAAACGCGCGATCCGGAAGTGGTAAATGCAATTGATTAATTACATAATTATTAAATATTTTTATAATTAAATAAAAAATTTCGAAATTGCTTGATATAATTCTCTCATTACCTGCCCATATAAAATTCAACATAAAGAAAAATATGTGACTATTTATAGAAACGCCTAGCCGATATTTATTTGTAGGATATTTTGAATAAGTTATTTAGTTATCGTAGAAAATATAAATAAATAAAAAATAACTGGGAGTGTTTCAGTGAATGGTTTTCAATTAATGTGCGACGTGTTGTATAATTATTAACGATTTCGGTGTCCAAAGAAAGCATATATATATATATATATATAATATATATATATATATATATATATATATATATATAATAGACTTGCGCCGTTCCTAAGTAAAATTTGCAATTATAGAACACCACTTATTTATTTTTCTATATAGCCTATGGGAAAATAAAATGTTCAAACTGCTTTAAATAGAAAATAACGAATAAATGAAAAGAAGTTATTGGAAACGACAAGACGGAATTATAAATCTAGTCTATCGTAATTTTAACGTTTTGATTCTAGCTAGATCAGGGCAATAAAGCAATGACAATATTAATTTCAACCAGTAAGGTTATGTAAAGTGGGGCTAAAGGCTGAAAGACTTATTTGTGAATGAACACCTTTTCCATCAAACTATTGTTATTTTGAATAAAAGATTCTGTTTTATATTGCCTTAAATTGTTAACAATCTAACTAAAGCTTTAGAACATAAAACTGTAACAATTATTTCACCGCCTAAAATATTATAAAATTACTATTCATCGAGCTTAGCGTACAGTATTAATTATGAGAAGCGGCTATAATGGGCCAATAAAATAAGCATATTTGTAAGCTATATATGAGTTAGAGTTATTTAGATCTAATTTGTTTTTCGACAAAAGTGGCTTGTGCCAGTTTCAAAATTAATGGCTCATATGTAAATTTAATGTTTAAATTATTCTCGATTTTCCAAAAATGATTAATTTTATCAATCAATTGATCTATTCCAATTTTATTTTGTTTGCAAAGTTCTGCAGAGAAAAATAATTTTAAATAAAGAGAAAGTTTGTTTAATATTCAAGTAAATAATAGGTCTGCAAAATTAAGAATCAATTTAAACCGATAAAACTTCTACAGAGCCCTAAAGAGTAACTGTACAAAATTTACGCCAAATCAAAGGCCTATGAGTTAAGAGGGAACAACTTAACGAAAAAAGCCCCCAAGAACTCTCCACCTATATACACATATCTCTTTCTCTTGAAACAATTCTTGAAATGTAGTTAAATAACTATAAAATTTCATAATAATAAAAATATGAATAAATCAAATATATTTTGTAATTTTAATTAATATCAACCTCACAAATAAGGTTTAGGTTTATTGATTTTCATCAAATTTGTTGATTATTATTTGTTTTTTAATGAAGTAAGAAAAATTTTTAAAATGTAAAATGCATTGCAAATTTGGCATTCCATATTGAAAATTCCATAAAAATGATTAGACCAGAAAAACAAATTTCCAATCCTATCGAGATATGGGCATGGAATAAACCGATCTAACACCAATATTTTGCTCTGGTAGGATGATAAAAGTCAATATATTTATTCACCAGTGCAGATTTACGGTCCTCTGATTAAATCAAATGAAACATTTAAAATCAATAGCGTTCTAAGTAATCTACACTAAATTTCAAAGATGTGCATTTTTCAGTTATTAATGTTTCCAAATACCAAAGGTGAGTTTTGGTTTGAAAAATCGACGGAGACTTGATAGTCTGTGCCAATGCCGGCATTGAATCATTCTAGGGTGATTCATAGTCAAGAATACTGGACAAATTTCATAATCGATGAGATTTTTAATCACGGAATTCAACCTTTCAAAATTAAAGCTATTAACCTCAAGAAAAAGAAGAAAAACGACTTTAAAGGATAAAGTAACAAAAAATAGAGAACTTTTTGGAAATCAAATATGTGTGCTAGATCAGGGGTTGCCTATCCTTTTCTCCTCACACAGCTCGTGAGAACACATATTTCCCCGATGCATAATGAAAGAGAATATTCCTATCAACATAATTAATTGCTTCTAAAAATACCAGAAATTCAATTAATAAAATCTTTTTTTCGAGTCTTTTTCTGTTATAATATATCGTTTCTTAAAAGTCTTCGTACGCAGAGTCATGAGCACGAAATAAAGATGTAGTGAAAATACCCAATCTATAGATGAATTTATAGTGAGGCAAATAAATGCTCCTCTGATACGGAATGGAGCCTATAACCTCCTAAAATGACGTTTCTACACGTGCGTAACTAGAAAAGAAAAATAAAGCGAAAGAAGAACTTGTTGACAATTAGAAGTTTGCAATTAATTTTTCCACGGCACATTAGTTGGAAAGCCCTGCTATACTGTTAAATATTAAGATATTTTTATATTGATTTTTCTTTTAAATCTAGAAAATCCAAACGCTATGCTATAAATTAGCCGAAATTTTCCAGTAATAATCCATTGTTCAATAAATGAAAATACATTTCTAGCAGTAGCAATAACAGTAAACGAAATATTTATAGTGGTTATTACAAGGATTCGTTGGCACACATAAATTAATTTCTCAAATCTCTTTAAGGCGAATTAATTTCTAGCTTATTTGCCTTTGGGAAATTTCTTATTAGCAAATGATTCCTGAGAAATGAGTTGATGGGGAACCTTTTAACCATTAAAAGCCACACATAGGTTAGGCAGTAATATAGGAAACCACTACATATCGCAAACTCTGCAACATACAATAAAACACTGAGTCGTACAGGCTGAGATGGGCACTTAAGATTCAAGCTATAACAGTAGTACAGCACTCCAATTCACATTATCCTCAATAGGTAACAACACGTATAGCTTCGTTCATGCTTGGCCTGTGTTACGGTTTTGCACTAGGTGGCGTTCTAACATTTGAAATATACAATTATATATTACCCTCAGCAGTCACTAAAACTTGCATTCATATACCGTTCTTTATTTAATTTTATTACTTTTCAAGAGCTAGCTTTTATGAAGGCTGTACAAGAAACTCACAAGCTCAATCTTGATCACACGTTTCCAACCGCTCGACCAATGAAGTTAGTTATACACATACTTTCCACTGCAATCAACGCACTTGTCATACGTAACAACCAATTATTAAAAACTCCTTATTCCTTCTTTTTTCTGATAAGAAATCATTCATCTTCCGACTTGTCCCAATTAAATATAACAAGTAATGCAGAGCAAAATCAGTATTATCAATGTTCTATATTTTTAAAATTGTATTTTCTGCTGCATTATCCGGTTTAAAATGGAAATGAAAACGTTTGAACCTGTAAATAACATTTACTAAACACATTTGAGTACACACCGAAACTATTCCGGTAACTATATCTTCATAATTGTCGGATATTTTTACTATTTCTTTAATTTCCTACGTTTCTAAACTTGCACCGGCGCATCCCCATCTTAAAATACCTTATTTGTTGGTTTCGATAACGGTTTGATACGATACGATACTACGACAGATAACAAAAAATGCATGGCAAAACTTATTTAGAAATCAATAACGGCGATGAAGACAGCAAAACCGGTAATGAACACACTCGATTATATCCAAATTCGGTTCCACAAGACTATAGTGATGACCCTGTAGAAGATAACGTCCAGAATAATGTGGCAAGGAGGAATGTGATTACAGTGAAATTGGAGTGACATTAGATGGTGAAAATAACCACAGAAATCTATAAACAAATTACGAGTTTAAAAGTAATACAATATAGAGCTGGAATCGAATTCACTCATATTCCTATTTCAATTTTCTTCTTCTTCTCTTTTTTGGAGTATAAAGCAATATAAAAACAAATATCGATTTAAAATCTAAAAGATAAGATAAAAAGCAATTAGAATTCAAAAGAAATATCAAAAAATTCTAATTTAATTGAGTTAACAAATTTGCTGGATTTCATAACATAACTTCAATAATTAAAGTATTAATAGCACAAAATATAATATAATGATAAATAAGATAATAATAATAATAGAATTTGGTTTAGAAAATGTTTATGGCATTAAAATTTTCCTTGCATAATTCAATAAACTAACAATGCAAAATATGTTGAAAATTCGATCAATATCAACACTTATTACATCACATGCATTTGATAATTATAATACCTTAATTACACAATCAGAATTGATATAAATTAACAATCAGTCAATTGTAAATTAATAATATATAATTAATTCATGGTTAATATTAAATTAATAATTATAAATCTTATTTTAGAGTTCACCGACATTACAAACACTAATAATCTTATTTTTCATAATCATAAGTAATTAAATTATTTATTTTCCTTAATTTTAACAATTCAAAATCAAATAAGACTTACATCTTGAACGTTATTGTTCGATCTAGCACTCGTTTCGAGAAATGAACAATTCCAAAGTTTTGCTTTATGCTGACCTTGTATCCTACCAACGTTTCGCTGATCTTCAAGATCACATTTATTGCCAACCAATATCATGGGAATATCTGTACTATCTTTTATTCGAGTAATCTGCTCGCGCAAATCATCAATGTCATTAAAAGAGGTTTGATTAGTAATTGAATAAACTAAAATAAATCCTTGACCACTTTTCATATACATATCCCGCATTGCAGTAAATTGCTCCTATTGATGAATTAAATTTCATTTAATTTCTAATTTAATTACTGCGCCAGCTGTGTCCAATATTTCCAACATACACTGATTATCATCGATTTCAACTTGTTTTCTATAACTGTCTTCAATCGTTGGATCATACTTTTCAAGAAACACTCCTTGGACAAACTGGACTGTCAAACAACTTTTTCCCACACCACCACTTCCAAGCATAACTAATTTATATTCACGCATTTTAAAAATTAATTAACTGTAAAAGATTTTGTAACTAAAATATAATTCAAAATAAAACCTCGAGGAATATAAATTATGCCAAATTAAAACCGCGGTAATAGTACGATTAAACAATGTAACAAAACAATAAGTTATTAATATTTCAATTATATTCTGGAATTTTAAAGATTTTCGATTAAAATCTTTAATTTCATAATATACAACAATTAAAAGTTTGAATAACTAAATATTTCTATAAAATGTAAAATTAAGCTTTAGAAGTCAAGGTATTGTATTTAAATTTAATTATAAAAATTAAAAATCTAAAAGATTTACAGTTGTTGGGCCAGAGCACAAATGGACTTGAAATTGATTAAATGTATCAGTAATACAGCACGAGAACCAGCACCAAGATAACTAAAAATACAACATACAACATCAACTAAACACTCTAAAATTTGAGAGAATATAAATAAATATAAAATCAAAAAACATAAAAGTAAAATAAAATAAATACAAAATGCACAAAAACCGCACGAAATTTACACAAAAAATAACATAATAACAAGAAAATTTGACTGAAAAACTACAAGTTATATAAAAGTAAAAAATTAATGGATTAAATGAGTTAAAATAAAATATTTTTGGTTGAATAAATCCAATTAAAAAATTTTAAAAATAAATTGCCAATTTAAATTAAGAAATTAATAAAAATTTAATTTAGATAACACAAATAATTTCAAGGTCAAATTTTGTTTTACCGCAATAAACATAACCTGCAAGGTTAAGGTCAAATTATAGGTATATATACTGATGTGCTTTGACAAATTATCAGCTTAACTTTTTTTGCAAACTTAATTTGAACACTTACTTTACAGTCTTATTTTTGGTTGGTGTGCATTACAACTGTGAGCCGTGCATTCAGACAATTAACACTGATAATTGTTTTGTCTGAACACGACAACTTTCAGTTGATGTGCATTGATGTATGTCTTGAATGAAGGTATATGATTGAATGCTCTATAAATTTATTGATCAATTTGATTAAATGCATTGTGATGAAGCGAGTGAACAATGTTTATGCTAATGAACTTCCGATTACTATGTGAAATATGACATTCCGAATAAACAGTCTTATGCATCGAAGCTTTTATCCAACTTATATGGTAAAATTTATTTATTTATTTTTCGGCCCACAGCCAAAAAATATTGCAAGGCAGTAAAATCGAACACCCTATCGAACTGTGTAAGTGCGGTTCATTCGCCATTAGCTCGTGCCCGTGAAGGTTCTGGCGTGCGTAACGCAAGAACCCAAATGTCAAATCAATGAAATAAATATCGAAAGAGGGTAGCTCGATGGTGTGTCTTTTGGCTCAGCTTTCTTGCACTCAATTTCGATAAAATTGACATAAAATTTTAAACGACAATCGGGTCAAAATCACTAACACTGAGTAGTCCAGTGGGCACTCATTAAATATAATGTGAACATAAATAGATCATAAGAACAAAGAAAGGGAAAGGGAAACGAGGAAAATTGCGAAAACGTTGCAACAGTTAAAATGAATAGCCATTGGAAAAAGATTAATTGGAACGACCAAAATCATGAAAAGGAATATTTTAAATAATATGTAAGAACTAAATAAATTATGTTGAGTTGTGACGGAAAATATAAGCGGAACGCTGCGCAAATTTTAGAAAATAACTGAAATATTCATCATAAAACTGTAAAATAAAGGCGAACGGTGCTCAAATTTTCCGAATTAATCAAAATACTCTATAGAAAATTATAAATTAAAAGTGTAGCACGCCTCAATTTTTTGTCAAATATTATGATAAAACTGTAAAATAAGTGCGAAATGCTGCGAAAAAATTTCCGAAATAACAAAAATACTTTATCGAAAACTGTAAAATAAGGATGGAGTACGGCTAAATTTTTATACAAGTAAAATATTTTTATAAAGCTGAGGAATAAGGACGGATCCCTACAAAAAGCTTAATAATAATAATGATAACGATAAGGATAATGGTAATTATAATGGTAATTATAATGTAATTATAATAACATTTATAATAACAATAAGAATAATAATAATAATAATAATAATAATAATAATAATAATAATAATAATAATAATAATAAAAAAAAAAAAAAAAAAAAAAAAAAAAAAAAAAAAAAAAAAAAAATAATAATAATAAAAAATAATAATAATAATAATAATAATAATAATAATAATAATAATAATAATAATAATAATAATAATAATAATAATAATAATAATAATAATAATAATAATAATAATAATAATAATAATAATAATAATAAGAAGAAGAAGAAGAAGAAGAATAACAATAAATATAATTGTAATGGTTGTAATGAGAATAATAACAATAGTAATAGCAGTGATAATGGATTAGAATAATATATATAATAGTAACAATGATAGTGCTAGTAACAATAATAGTGGGCATAGTAGTTATAATAGGGATAAGGGTAAGAGAAATATTGTGAGGACATTTAACATAACAAAGGGTGTACCGGCCATGGTGAAAGTCGATAATACGAACAACGATAAGAAGGACTATGGGAATGGGCATAACAATGAATGATATGGCGGTATAGATTGACATTTGAAAGAAATAAGAGAAGAATGGGACCTAAAAATCGAAATTGAGCACAGGCCTTCTATCGGCAGCTCATAAGACTCATGGATCGTACCGTAAATTATAGTATTAGCAATAGCGCTCACTTTTTGCGGACGATCCACCCACTCGAACACAGTTCCAACGTTGCTTAGCAACGTGTGCCGAGTGGTAAGCGAAAATATTTGTATGGTGTTGTCTGGGTAATAACCATATAGTTTAAAAATATCAACACCCAGAGACCCACCACAGTTAATAATAATTGTATAAGTGAAAATTAGTTTATAAATAAATTCGCTCTATTTTCCTATTCTTTCTTCCATGTCTTGGTTTTTCTCACCTGTGCTGAGTAACTGATGGAAAGAAAACTCATTGTCATTAACTCTTTCAAAGCGATACCTACCATGTATGCGCATAAGAAAAATTTGTATCATTTAGCATCCGTCACAAGTCACTTTTGCAAGGTCGCTCTCACTTGATCCGCCGTTCACCTTTCATCGTTTACCTGTCAGCGATGTTGTCGTTTCTTCCTAGTAATTTCCGGACGTATCCAGTTTCTTCTAAGTGCCTACTATTTCAATGACTTTATAAAGGAATTTTAATTGATAAACGAAAATTCAGTTGTAAATTCGATAATTATGCTCTTAGTGATTTAAATCGGTGATCCAATGTTCCATGATTTCGTTTTTTTGACAAAATTTTTTTTTCTAACTATTTCTTTTCATCCGTTTTATATTGATGATTTACATCACAACACTTTTTTTATTAGTAGAATTTTCTAAAAATTTTTATTTTTTTCTGTTCTCAGATGTTATTTTTCAGTTTATATAAGATATTAATCCTTTCTCACGACCAGCTTCGCACTCTATAAAGGGTCTGTTGATAAAAAGGGAGAAAGACCTGGGGTGTTTTGACCACTGCCAACAGTTTACTTACTCGAATCTTTTTGATAAGAATTGTCTTTCGACTTCATTGACTTTAAATTTTCTTTTATTTTCGTCCTCGTTTACAACTTGATCAACACAAGGAAAATTATTCCTGCTTGAATGATTTGTTTCCTTCGGGTAAAAAATATTATTTATCCTAAAAAATTTCGGTTATAATAATTAAATAGCATTTAAAAATAAACAATTTAATTGCTTTTCCTAATTTACAGTAAATAGTCATTAAAAGATGTTCAACCTATTAAAATTTTACATATCATAATAATAAAAATAAAATCAAAGATGAAAACACAGGTTAAAAATAAAATGAAATTATCCTTACTATTGTTGGGTTTTAATTAAATTGCAATAATAAGAGTCAGTGTCACTGACTCCACGTGTTATATAAAAATCTATTATATAAACAATACCCAACGTATATTTGTATTCAAATTTGATGTACACAACCCACAAATTATAATATTCCAATATTGTAATGAGATAACTGATTTAATTATATGATAGGTCTCGTTATGATAGCTTTGTTTCCGCGTCGTTTGCAATAATAATAACCTTTTAAATCCAGCTTCGACTCAATTTGATACGGTAAAACAAAACACCCACGTGTTTTTACTAGATTTCATCACTTTTCCTCTACTTATAAAATTTTATTTTTTTTTAAAGCTTCTAATTACATTTCGAGCTTAATTCTCATAGATTTTTTCTAAAGTGCAATCGTTTTTGATAAATTTTAAGCTGATTTGATAGAATTGGGCGATTTTTTTTAGTTTTTGTTGTTTTCCAATTATATTTTAATGTTTTTATTTATTTTTATACCTTTTTTGTATTTTTATCAACTTTTTATTTTTTTGTCTTGTTTTTTGCTAAATAGACGATATTTGGTCAATTTTCGTTCATTTGAATTCCCCGCTACCAAATTTTATCGGATGTCGTGCCAGGTAAACAAAATTCCAAAAACCTAGACTTTGTTCAACAATATACACACTGGTACATATTATCATATTTATAGCAAATATCACTGAATAACACAAATTTATAGTTTATTAAACATTTTAGATTCTCAGAAATGGAGATAAAGGATACAAAGATTTTATATTTATTGAATGAACTAGTTATTTAAGGTTACAGAATTATGTATTAAATGAAGTTTGACTTTTTCAATAGGCTGTTGGCAACGAATTTTGATGATATATATTCTAGTCAAATTTGAGAAATTCTTTAAACATCAATTTGTAAAACGTTCAATCGATTAGTTTGAATTCAACAAATCACTGATAAAATTATTGAGCTAGATAATATATTTAAATGTTATTGATCCTACGGATATGCTCAATGTTTTCTAGTTATATGTTGTTGGATTTCAGACTTATAAATTATCAATTCCATATTTGGTCTTTAATGGATAATGTCGATAAAATTGAAATATAAATAATTGACAAACTGACCGATGAAAGAAGAGAGTTTCTGACCTGTTCAATTGGCCAAATTAACAAAGTATTGATTTATATTTACCTTGTAGACATAATTATTTGTTCCATATCCAATGCGCTCCTGAACACCTCATCATTTAACTGGAAGACAGGATACCATAATTCGTTTAAATTATGTTCACAAAACTCCATCAAAGTTGACAATTGCATAATTTTAAAAACATTTTGCACTGATGATGTTTTCGTTAATACATTTTTTTGTGAAGAGTAAAAATTAGAAATGAGCATGAGCAGAAATTTAGACTTAATTTCCGATTCCGTTTCTGTAAGCGAAGACTATTTCGAACGGAAAAGAATTTTGGAAAAATTTAATGAGGCACAGAATAATCCACAATATGCATAAAATAATCCACTTTCAAGGTTTTCACCACATAAATTTGAACAGTATTCAATACCAATTTCATCGTCTTTATCAAAGCCGTTGAATTTCTTAATTGAACTCAATCTTTTTCCAGCTTTACCAATTGTTCTGTAGCAAAGCAAATGCACGTTCTTTGATAATACGCCATTTCATTTACTTCGATGAATTGCATCTTGAATTCGTTTAATATATCCAAATTTAATACAATTTCCAGCGATAGGCTTTATGATACGATCCGATTTCATTTTCGAATGCGTTTCTCTATACTATTATTAATAACAGAATTAAAAGATCCAAGCACATCTTCATTTTCCATATTAAAAATTCAAATTCGAATAAATTCACATAACAACACTTTTATACCAAGTAAATTAAATATCACATAAAATAAATTTTTTTAAATTAAAACCCAAATTATTAGAAACCGGGGCTAAATTATTGTTTTTATTTAAATTTAGATAATTTTAAATTTTAGGATCCTCTACAATTTATTTTAATTTACTTAATCATAATTTAATTTATATGGTGCATATACATACCACATGAGCCTTTAGTGAGTTCTTGAGACTTCTGTGCCATCTTTCAACCTTGCCATTGCACCGTGGACGTTATTCCGTGGTTCGCATATGTTCAATGCCCATATCTCTACAAAAATTGTTAAATAATGTTGGGCTTAGAGCCAAAATTAAAACAAAAGTATGGATAGATTAAAACAAAAAATAAAGCAAATGGTCACTGCACCTATGCATGCACCGCAAGAAGATACCAAAAATAAATTAAACATTAATTAAAACAAATTAAAAATATAACAAAATTAAATAAAAACAAATAATTAATTAAAAATCGTAAAAAGCCTACAGCAGCAGACAGAAACATATGAGAAAAGAAATAAACTGCCAAAACCTTGCAAAATAAGGTTTAGAAAAAACACAGGCAGAAGAGGCGACCAGAAAACAAAATATGGGGTTAAAAAATAATATTATAAGAAAATAATAATAAAAAAATGAAATTCAATAACAAATATTCATATACCAAAATATAAAGAAAAATGTATAAAAAATAATAAAAATATTTTGAAACTAATAAAATAATTAAAAAGCCCTAAAAATGGCGAAAAATCGCCCATTGGCCGCACACAGACACAAAAATAGTATATAAGCAGTGACCAATTTCATTATTTTAGCTTTTACAACTTCAACTTTACAATTTTTATCATTTGCGATTCTGAAAATTTTAAGTAAGGAAGTTTTTATGTATTCTATCTTTTGTTTTGTAAATTAATGTAAATTTATATGTCAATAATAATGTTCATAATGTCTACATTTGTATTAAATGATTTATATGCATATTACTTATATATATTCGAGGTCCCTATAAAATCATATCTATACATAAAGTATCGTAATAGTCCTCGATCAGGCAGATCCCGGTCTGGCTGGTGGATTAAGTTCCTAGTTTTGATTGTGGGTTGCGCTTGTTTCGGAATCTCAGTCTGTCCGCGACGGGGCCTGGCAAAATGGCACAGGACCCTCCCCACAGGGCATCGTTAAATGTCTCGCAACGGTTGATGGAAACGTCGGTCGAGGCGAGCAGAAAATCTTAAACTAAAGGAAAGGGCGACATCAGTTAGGGGAAATAGGAAAGATCGTGCAGCGATCATTTTAGTACTATTTTCTGAAAACCTCGAAAACGAGTTAACCGGGTAGAAGTGATAGGTAATAACGGAAATGGAAATTTTCAATAATGTAAAAGGGAAATAAAAGCCCAGGAAAGTGTCAGACACCTTTTATTACAACAAGCACTCAGTATTAAACATTGAAAAATCGAACTACCACAATCAATTGTAAATTCCCAGAACATTTAAATACCACATGACAAGATCCCGATAGTACTGCAACAGTAAAAATTATCATAAATCATCGAATAGATAACGTAAAATAATGCTCCCAGAATTATGTTGATGGCCTAGAGTCGAGACTGAGAGAGAAGATTAATAAATTTCCAATATACCACGATCGAAGCGATAGTCGCAAGTAGTTGACGAATTCCGTCGATAGAAACTGAACGTATAAATTTTTCCACGCTTAATTCATTTGGAAAATAGACATAGAGATCTCGAAAGTATTATCAAAAATTTTTCCCGCCACTATTGATTTTCGTGAAGTATTTCGATAACGAAAATCCATAAGTTCATCATCAGCAGTCGGGAGAGGGAGAATCTCCATCATCTTACACGAATTTCTATGACGACACTGCTGATTTTCTTTCTCTCCCAGATAGTTAATTATGGAACGCCATTGACCTTAAACTTGTTGGTCTGGTTAAAATCATTCTCGCAGTTAGAAATTGTTTATAGAATCACTTCACAAATTTAGTGATTAACGAATATCGTGTCTGGTAGTTAGTTTCGATCATTCCTAATAGGCTAATTATTATTAACTATTGACATCATTGCCATTACGATAACTAACCGGCTCATTGTTATCACTAGAATTATAATTATTCGTATTAATATTTATCACCGTGACTATTTACTCCCATAATTATTATAATTAAAGCTATTTCTATATTTATTACTTTATTAGGACTAATACAAATAGCATCATTATTATTAACGTTATTATTCTTATCCGTAGTAGTATAATTATCATCATTAGGATCATTACTATTATTAATAATTTGATAATTATTGTTAACATTTTTACTTATTATTCTTATAATTGTAATTATTAGTGATTATTATTAGTAATTATTAGTGATACAAAGGCCACTAAAAACTCCCATACGCCCCATAATGGATGTTAGGGTCAACGTTATTAACTCCACTATCACCGTATTGATTTACCTACTAATAGGGAACATGCCGAACCGATAAGCTTCGATGTAATTATATTGGGCCACTCGATGCTTGATTAATCCAACTACCGCTAACCTCAATGTTACCCCTCTGTCGTCGCGTTATGACCTAACTCTCAATCGCCTCACTGGGGTCTCGACGTGATTTTGGATAAATTGATATAATACTGTCTTCCTTATCTACAGATCCTAACCGAATGACAAACATGACAGAGCTACCCAGAATTCCGCAATTATCCCCCTCGATCATCGCAACCCATCAGAGGCTGGAGCAATTGGAAAAAGATCATACAGTCCCACAAGCTAAGTACCAAACGTTAAAAGAAACATGGAGCTCGCCCGAATCCACGAAGAAGTTATTCCAAAAGATCGCTCGCTTGATCCGCGCCAGAGACGAATTGATAATCGAGTCGCGCAGTCAACGAATCCTCATCGCAGAGCAGAGTACTGCTCTCAGGCGAATATTTACAGAGGCCGAATTAAGAGCCCGTCTACCAGGGTGCAGCTTAGCACAAAGCCTGTATATTATACCAGCCCATCATCTCCTACCAAATGAGCCTTCTCAGAACACCACTATGGACCCGACACCCAGGATATCTCGACGACGTCCGAATCGAAACCGTCAACGCCGCGAACGACGCCGAGCCGAGGCCAGCCTACTCAGGGCTATCGAAACCGTAGGGACAACTAGTGAAATCAGTGGTCCACCTCCTGTCTATCAGGAGTTTGAGTTCCCGGAGTTTGATCCGGACATAATCTATGCCCTTATGGTAGTGATTCCACCTCCACCGCCATCAGTCTATATTGACCTGGTAGAAGACGTAACGGAAGCCCAAACCGTCGATCAGGCCTTAGAGCGATTGGGCCTCATCATGGAAGAGATCTCTATTCTAATTGGGCATGTATCGACTAGTCGTACTCCTACCAGCAACCTCGGAACTTCAACTCAAATAGAATCGAATTCAATTGATAATTTCCTTCTATATCGACAACCCAAACGCCGATGTCTGCCGGTGGACATCGATTCAGACAATTAGTTCATAGCAGACGAGACCTATCACGATGGCTTGTTCTCTCCTTTGCGACACCATCTTTCTCGCTAAATAGGAGCCATCATCCAATAATGGTCCTCCCAAATGCTTAACCTATACTATAGTTATATGTTTCTGATTCAAGTTGCATGATAATCTCTCGAACGATTCTTATCTGTTATGTGTATATACTTAAGCTATATGTATATGTATTGGAAATAAAATGTTTGTAATAAAAACTATCTTCTAGAATTAATAGCAAATAATTGAATTATTAGTAATAAAATGATATTGTTAAATTAGTAGTTGATGGAAAGGGAAAGATTAATGTCGTGTTCACTACGGAGAAGAGTTTGTCGACTAACAACACTCGGCTAGGTTAGGATAATGTTTAGGATCTCACAATTCTAAGAGTAATAGACTAACAGACTCAAGGGTTCTAGGTAATCGTAACGTTCGTATAGAAAGCGTAAGTCCTTCTAACGGCAGCCAAGAACCGGGGAAAACGAAGGTCCTTCGAGGAGTAGCACTAGAAATAGCGCTCACCTGCTCGAATGGCATTCGGCTGTTGCATACAGTACCAAAATGATTTCGGTCATGGGTACGTAGTAATATTTTCAAATCGTGCGGTGTACGTTGAAGAGACAACCCTAGAATTGCAAGTAAGATGGATATCGATCAGAAGTAGGAACAGGTTAATAATTAAGTTCTCCGTACATCCAACAATAAGGTAAATTCAAATTGTAACTCTTGATCACTGATGATAATTTCAGACACACCGTACTACTTATCCATTCTCAATGATCGATCAATCATTGTGAAAATGAATCTCTTGTTGTTTACTGGGGGAAAGGGTTCTACAAAGTCAATGTGGATAATTTTGAATCTTCCGATTTGTGGAATATCTTGGTATGACGGCTAATGTTTGACATTTGTATTGACAATGATGATTCCAAGTTCGAATATCAGATCACATTTTGGCTAAAAATATCTTGATGTTAATAGTCTCATCATTGGAATGTGAGATGTTGTAGAGCCTTTGAAATTCATGGAATCTGAGTTACTTCGGAAGAATGATTCTTGGATTTCCCAAACTGATATCTACTAGAGATACCATTTTTGGATTCACATAATTCCAATGAAGTCATCTTTAAAATTTTCAATGATTTGTCAGATTTCTGTAATGTTAAGAGTTTTGAATTATCAAAGGTATTGATTGCGTCTACCCGCATCATGTATATATCCATTGAATTTTGTCTTGATAGTAGATCAGCCACTGCATTCTTTTTGTCTTTTATATATTCGATCTTGAAGGAAAACTGAGAGAGATGATCAATGATTCTACATTGCCTTGTTGTCGGCTCTTTCATCGTCATTATATAAATGAGTGGTTTGTGATCAGTCTTTATTGTGAGTAAAAAAACTAGGAGATAATGCTTGAAGTGTTTCATTGCAAGTTGTATTACTAGGAATTCCCTGTCAAATGTTGAATATTTCATTTCGGATTTAGACAGCTTCTGGGAGAAAAATGTAATTGGTATCATATGGTTTTCTATATCTGTTTGATTTAGGCTTGCTCCAACGGCTACTGATGATGCATCTTTGCATAACGTGAATGGCATAGATAGATCTAGATATCTAGTAGCACTGCCATAGATACTTCATGAATTTCCGGATAGTAGAATCTTAGACGTTCTTGGTTTTGTTAAATCACATATTTCAAACCTAAGTAGATAAATTACCTATGGATTTACAAATTTTGTCTAAATTTTGTCATTTTTTTACGAATATTTATAGATTACTAATGAATTTGATAAATGTAACACTAAATAATTACATATGTTTAATAAATATTCTTTGTTTATCGAAAATATCTTCAAATGTCCATGTTTTTACCAATATTTATAGATTTCCGACTTAATAAATGACTATACAATTCTAACTAGAATATCAATGAACTGGCTAAATAAAACGAAAATAACAATATATCCCTAACAAATATTCAAAAATTAATTAAGTATTTGTCATTGTATTTCGAACTAAAATGTTAATACATTTATTTATCGTTACTCAAATATCTCTATTATTTACTAAATTATCTAAGATTTTGATAAATGTTATTCCAATTAGCCGGTTATTATATTTGGCCCAAATTCATATGATTTTGTTAAATGTTGCCTGTAAATGAATTGGATGTTAAAGTGTTTTTTGATTAAAACTATGAAAATATATTTTTTACAACAGAAAATGTGTTTTGTTGTCAAAACTGTTGTTGTACCCAAGTTTTCTAATACCAGAAACTGTTTATTATGAGATTTCATTATATTTGATAATGATCACGAAATCTTCTATTGTAGGTTTTGGACTAATTTGTCTCTCAAGGTATTAGCCGCCATGGCGATATAGTTTACATTTTACTGACATCTGACGTTAATACATAATTCCAGCATGACACTAGGACGTCAAAAAGTAAAAAAATTATATTAAATTAAACAATTATTATAAAATAATCCATTTAAATTAAATCATTATATTGAAACACAGTGTAATTTAACACAAGCAATAACAAAATATATGAAAAATTGGGTTAGGGATAAAAAAACGGCACCTTAGCCCAACTGCGGCGTGCCCATACCCAGAGGTATGTTAATTTTTTAAATTTTTTGTTTAAATAAATTCAATACCCGGGGGGTCAAAAAATTTGTTTTGTTTAAATGAAGTGATTTTTAAATTTATTTTTTGTTTAAATGAATAAATTAAAATTTTTTTAAAAACAATTAAAGAAGTCATCGGAACTATTTTAAAATTGGACATTTGAACAATTAATTTTTATTAAAAAACCTAATGTTAATTTTAATTTTTATTGAATAAGAATAATAGCAATCTCCGGTTCAAAGAAAGCCGTATACTGAGAATAATGCAGAACATTATTTTCCCTTTAATAATTTATGAAATTTTGTTTCCTTTAACATATTTTCTTCAAATTATGTAGATCATTCTGCGTGATTTTCAAGGCGACTACGAGAGGGCATGAATATTCTATAGTTGGCAATGAACCCACTGCGTGCCTGGACATCCACAATTTTAGAAATGAGGCTCACCTTTTGCACAGCCACTCATTAGTAGCACAGGACTAACGTCGCTTGTAAGAGGTACGTAGTGATTATACATTTACATTTTTTATAACTAAATAACAAAAAAACGAACTTTAAATTGGTTATATTAAATGCAATAAATAAAATTTATCTGATGATTTAACAATGAATAAAAATGAAATCTACTATTTTCTAGATTGTCATTATTCCTATAAAACGAAATATTGTATTATAATCATGACTTAATGTGCTATTAAAGTTTTTAACATAATTCAATTACTACATATATCTATAAATTTATCATTATTATTTAAACAATGTATTTTTACAAATTTATTATTCTAACTCAATTCGAATAATATGTAAATTTTTTATAGTAAAAAAATCAAAACTAAAATTCAAAGTCAACAGATAATTAATTATTTAAAGTTGCGAAATATAAAATTTTATCTTAACTTAAATAAATATATTGTTTTACTTTATCATTTTTATAATTTATACTCCGATATTAATTCGAATGGGAAATATACATACAGTTGGACCAAATGAGGCTTTAATAATTTCAGGTGGGTGTTTTGGAGATAAAAAAGTTAAAACTATTGTTGGAGGTTGGGGTTGGTCTTGGTGGTTAGTATGTGAAGTTCAAATGTATGTTAGCTGGAATTTTTAAAGTTTTACAAACATTTTTTAGGTTGTCACTTGAAGTTATGACATTAACACCAAAATGTGAGCAAGTGGAAACTTCTGAAGGAGTGCCAATTACTGTTACTGGTACATTAATATTATTAAATATATTCCTTTTTACGTTTTATAAAGTTCTAGGATTAAATACAAAGGTTCTATAGCTTCTTCAAAAAATTATTCTGGGTGAATTATCCAAAAAATATTTATAAATTTTCGAGTTAAAAATCTTTATTTTTCTTTCCAGTTTTAAATTCAAAAGCTTTTTTCACATACCTTGATGGTTCTATTTTTAATGCATATGGGGCCTAAAACTATTAATTTTAGATTTTTAGAAATAAATATATAAATTGACTATATTAAGGGGTTGCTCAAGTAAAGGTTATGAATGAAGAGAATCTCTTAAGAGTAGCTTGTGAGCAGTTTCTAGGAAAAAAACGCGAAGATATAGCTAACACTATTTTGCAGACTCTTGAAGGTCACTTGCGTGCTATTCTAGGAACTTTAACAGTGGAAGCAGTTTATCAAGTTAACCTTAAAATGATTCGTAAATATTTAAAACTCTTATAGGATAGAGATCAATTTGCTCAGCTTGTTCGAGAGGTGGCATCTCCTGATGTTAGTAAAATGGGAATTGAAATCTTGAGTTTTACTATCAAAGATGTTTATGACAAAGTGGAATATTTGAATTCGTTAGGTAGAGCTCAAACTGCTAATGTCAAGAAAGATGCAGATATCGGTGTTGCAGAAGCAGAAAGAGATGCTGGAATAAGAGTATATTTTTTTAATTCTTAGTTAAAAGAAAAAATATATATAAATATTTAGGAAGCTGAGTGTGAAAAGTTACGAATGAATATTCGTTATCAAGCCAATACGGAAATTGCAGACGCAGAAAGAAATTTTAATATGCAAAAAGCGATCTTTGAGACTCAGGTTAATCAGCAAAAAGCTGAATCTGAATTGGCATATGAACTGCAGGTACATAATATTTGTTTTGTCGGATGCAACGTTAAATTCATCAACATTGGAATTATTGAAATAACATCCTGACTCCATCAGACTGAAGAAAGTATAATTTATACCATCATAATCCATGAAGTTAATGGCTGTGAGCCTATTAAAGTTAATATAAGTTTGTAAGACCAATATAAATATTTAATATTACAGAAAAGATTCTTTAAACAAGTAAATAAGAGTTTAAGTAAGAAATAAAATGTATATGGTGTTCATTACATTACTAAATATAAGAATTCACCAGATCTATATCCACCTGTCTATAATTCATTATATTAAATGAAAATTTCACCATAATTTTATATTTTATTTGACAACATAACATGTTTAGACCAGATTTCATGAAATGACGTCATCTGTACACCTGATTCAGTTCATTAAAAACTCCTATAATAAAATGAAAAATCAATAAAGTTATAATATAGGAACACACATACTTACCCGTGTCTGCATGTAATTTGTTCAACTGAATAAAAACTTATATTATAGGAAGGAAGGAATTAGAAGAAAATTTTTTTTAACGTAAAAACATAATACATAGTAAATGATGCATGCAAACTTTCAAAATGTAGAAATGTTCAGTCAATAAAAACTCTATATAAAACTATTTTTAGTAACTTTTTAGACAAGTTTTTTTTAAATTAAAGCCGAAAATTTTTAAAAAAATACCAATAACTCTACTTGTAGAGAAAATTAAGAAATAATTTCGTCAAATTTTTCATTAAATTCAATCAATTTAATATTTTTACAACTTTTCAGATATTTCAAAAATATCCATCGAAACTCTAGGTTTTTGAGTTTATACCTCGTTTGCAATTTACTAGGAGCAGTGGAACCAGAACCTTCAAATGAGGAGTTTAAAAAATACGGAAAACATAAGTTTTCAGATAACTTAAGTTTAAAAAAATTTTTAATAAAGTATAAAATATCCAAATCATTAATACCATTGAAAATGAGGAAAATTATTTATAAATTTGGGAAATTAACAGAAATTTCCAAAGCCTCATAAAATCAAAAATTATCAAAAACTTGGATTTGTCAAAAGGTTAAAAAGATGACAGCCAAAACAAATTTTCAAGGAACAAAGGAATAGTTTATTCGAATATAGAAACTTTTTAATAATAAATTTTATTTTAATAAATTTTAGTTTTCAATTCATCGGACTTACATTTATTCGAAAATAATTCCATTAATTTACATAAATTGGCAAAAATTCCTAAAAAAAACCTAAAAAAATTAATTAAAACTAAATTTATAATAAATTACGATTAAAAGTATTATTTAAGAGCTTGAATAATGATCTCATAAATATACGAGATCACAATCCAAGCACTGAAATATATTTTATTAAAAAATTTACCTGTCAACCATTTTAAAAATGGCTAATTCATAAACAACCATAATTGTAATTGGTTGTTCACTAAACTTTAATGAACTGAATCAGGTGTAACATTAAAAAAAGTAGTAGAAAAAATAAAGTGAACATACAAACACAACACATACACCAAAGCGTATTAATTATGTAAGTCAAAGGCACATGTTATTTACAGATAGTAACTTAAAAGTAATATTTTTCATTAAATTTACATTATTAAAAGTTTTTTAAAAATATTTTAAATTTATTAATGATATTTTTATTTAAATTAAAATTTTGTATTTATGATGAATTTAAGGTCATTTATGATTAATTTTCAATTAGATTTATTATATTTTTAATTGAACAGATTTTTAAAGATTTTCTAAAATATTTTCATGCACTAATAATTTCGGAAATTCTTCCTTTCCGCTCTGCTACTTCGACCAATATATTTTCTGAATACCTAAAATAACTAATTGGCGCTTGTTTAGAATTGTCCCGCATTTTTTAAATAAATTTTATTTTAAATAATAAACTTTTAATACAAGCTTTTATTATTAAAGATAGCTAACATGACTGTAAAAACAGTTATCTAACTCGATAATTGGGCAGGTGGCCAGTATTCACGGATATCATGTAAAATCTTTTCAAATGGATTTGCACCATTTAATCTTCGTCGCCACATATACTCACATAAATAACTACCTAACATGCCACGATGCGTCCCAAAATGACGCTTATTTCTTTGTTTCGCTAAACTCCAACATCCTTCAATCATTTGTGTGTTTTTGTTAGGTTGATAATCCATCTTTAAAAGTATTAAATGCCCTATAATAAAAGCGCCGGATATTATTCTTATTAATTTCAAATTATAGTATTAAATGTTATTAATTACTAAAAATAGTAATTACGCCATTTTCTGGTTTTACCAGAAATTATTATTAATTCACATTCTATTTTTAGAAATTTTCATTTCTATTTGAGAAACTCAATAATAATAATAATAATAATAATAATAATAATAATAATAATAATAATAATAATAATAATAATAATAATAATAATAATAATAATAATAATAATAATAATAATAATAATAATAATAATAATAATAATAATAATAATAATAATAATAATAATAATAATAATAATAATAATAATAATAATAATAATAATAATAATATAATAATAATAATAATAATAATAATAATAATAATAATAATAATAATAATAATAATAATAATAATAATAATAATAATAATAATAATAATAATAATAATAATAATAATAATAATAATAATAATAATAATAATAATAATAATAATAATAATAATAATAATAATAATAATAATAATAATAATAATAATAATAATAATAATAATAATAATAATAATAATAATAATAATAATAATAATAATAATAATAATAATAATAATAATAATAATAATAATAATAATAATAATAATAATAATAATAATAATAATAATAACATATATTATAATATCATGATTAAAATAACTTTGGATATTGTAATTAAATTATCAAATTACATGAAATAAAAACTTAATGCAATTTCTGCATGAATTTTCCAGGGAAGTCAGAGAAACAAAATAAAATCATTTAGAAAATTTTAAAACCAAAAATGCAAATTAAATTAGAATAATTCTGTAAATGTTTTTCACTTTAATTTAGGCTGCTAAAGAAAAACAACGAATTCGTACGGAAGAAATACAAATTGAAGTTGTCGAGAAAAATAAACAAATAATAATTGAGGAAAATGAAGTTTTACGTCGAGAAAATGATTTGATAGCATCCGTAAAAAAACCTGCTGAATCAGAAGCCTA
This sequence comes from Schmidtea mediterranea, assembly GCA_022537955.1. NCBI lineage: Eukaryota > Metazoa > Platyhelminthes > Tricladida > Dugesiidae > Schmidtea > Schmidtea mediterranea. Next base: position 116,596,669 of record CM039679.1, read on the forward strand.
TAAAATCGAAAGAACAGCTGAAGGCTATAAGTAATATTACCTCTCTATGCTAGATTATTTATTATTATTATAGTAATTTTGAAAAAAACAAACGCATGTAACCTCACCAAGTTGAATAAAACTTTAATATAGTTTGAATGATGAAACACAATAAAACAAAAAAGTACATAACATGCTGAACATCACTAAATATTTAATAAAAATGACGAAACGAATATGTCGCAAGTAACAACTTAATTAATGGAAAAATAACACATTTAAGAAATCTGCAATTTCAAAAGAAAAACAATAATAAATAAAAGATAAAATAGTATTATTTAAAAATTAGGAAAGATTATTGACCATATTTACACATGAATAACTATAGTAAAATTAATTATGAAAGTTATGGCTCGTATTTGTAGCGCCTATGACAAAATAATGGTGATCAATGTCAGTAACCATATGTATAGCGACGCAAAGAGAGCAAGATCATTTTGTATTTCGGAATTCAGGTCAAAACTGAAGTCACAGAAACGAAACGAATTATTAACCCGAAACACCAATATTAATATTTATAAGAATCACAAAACATTGGGATTGAATTAAATAAAAGAAAGCACCAATCCAATATATTTATTAGACAACAATATAGTTCGACAGACTCACTTTCATCACCAGGTAGATTCGAACTTGAAACCATATCAAATTTAGGGAATCCAAATTACCGAGGTTTTACATTACGGCTTTCGGTAATTTTTTTTTATCGGAATTTCCGGTTTATCGATTATTCTCGGTAAATTTCTATATTGGGAATATATTAACAAAACTCCATTATAATTTTTCAAAATTAAAAGATTATATTACAGTAGTACTTATGTATATAAATATTAAAAAAAAATTCATAAAAATAAATACATTTAATTTAAGAAACTTTAACATTAAGTTACGTAACGTATAGTACTTATCAGTCTTTCTTGTACTAACAACAGATACAATAAAAGGAACTAAAACAACCTAAAAATTATATTTCATGTGTAGTTATTGACAAAATATTTTTAAGGCTTAAAAATATCACTTTGCTCAATAAAATAGAACCGCGAAAAACAAGTTGTCGATACTATTGTCATTAAGATGGGACTGTATTTCAGTACATATCTGACCCACGGCTGATTCAACAGATGTTGGTTTTATTGTGAGAATATGCAGGTGTGCTCGCTAAAGGTAATCTCCTCTTTTTTTTATTTTCTTCAAATAAAATTAGTTCCCTTTTTATAACTTTGGTTAAGTTTGTTGTGTTTAATGGAACTTTCTTGTTGTCTACAATCATAGTTTTAATTTTTAGTTTGATTGCTAATGCTAGTTGTTCCTTCATGGATAAAGTACTCAGTACAATTATTTCTTCTCCATATTCATCGTTTTCTGATAAATCGACTTCTGCTGCATTATTAATCATATGTAACCTATCGTATAATAATACAAACAACTTAATTATACCAGCTTTAGTTGTTATATTTAACAAATCGTGGTCGTCTTCATTAAGTATTGATGTTGATTTTTTCCATTCGTCAGGATTGTGTAAAAACTGAAAGACATCGGAATAGTTCGAGCGTCTCTCTTTTAGATGGAAAAAAATAGTTCGAACTTAAGCTCTTCACTTAGCCATGCATTTTGGTTGGATAACTCGTCCAACATAAACTTAATAGAGGCGTTACTTAAGCACAAAGCTTTCACAGCTAACTTTATAGGTAGTATTGATGATATTATATCCTCAGTTAATTTAACTTTATTTTCTGAAAAACTTATATCAACACCTAAATCAATAAAACGTTTCCGCACATAGGTTTTCAATAAGTAGAATCGTTCTACCATAGCCAGTAGACTATCCCACCTAGTCTTTGTATCGAGATTAAGTGTCATTTCCTTATTAAATTCAACTCGCGTATGTTTTTGAAGCCAATCATTGTTTTAGGTGATCATCTAAATATTTTTACTATATTTCGAATTTTAGACTGACATTATATATATAAGAATAATACTTTCATTGTTTTCTTTGGATGAAATATTTAATATGATAAGACCATCTGTATATTGCATGTCTTCTTCTGCTATATCTTTGCATTCATCGCTATCTTCATTTAAAGGTTCTTCTGCAAAAGGCTCTGGTTCGGAAAACAATCGATTATACAAAACCTTAACTACGGCTAACTGTATTCCATGCGCCAAACAAATTTGATGTTTGGCATCTACTAATATGCCTAACTTTTTCATCACAACCGCCACGTCAGTCGTAATAGCAACTAAATTGGTAGATTTAAGCCAAATTCGCTTAGTTTTTTCAACCAAATTTAAGCATTTGTTTGCAGAGAAATATCCTTCCATCCGAGCAAGACCCAAATTCCAAAATCTTTTAATGGTGTGTACAGTGATGTTCATAAAAATATGATTTCTTATTGACGCTCATTCGTCAAACGTAACACTATATCCTTCACCTTCTCGGATACGCCAAACAATTTTAGATTTGATTTCATTTCGGACATTATTGCCTAATTTCATTATGATTGCACTAACTATGCTAGGAGAGTTTGGTACAACGTATCCTTCTGATGCTAATAGATTTCTTAAATCATAACATGTGCATATTTTTAGAAAGCTATTCGGTCTTTTGCTACTAATCTTGATATTACTGCAGGAAAAGATTCTTCAACTTTTGTCTTGAAATATTTGGTTATTAAACCGATTGGGAGATTGGTTCACCTTACTATCCTCAAATAACGATGCTGATGGTCCGTCTTCTGCTAGCACGGACACTTGTCTTTTCAGCAAATTAATATTATGCTGAGTTTTGAGATCCGAATGCAAACGCTTATTGATTCTTCTTTAGTTTGCAACACCTTATTACACTGAATACATTTAGCGCTATATTTTCTAGTTCCATGTCGAATATAATAGCTCCATATATTGTTTTGTTTGTTTGTATACATTTTTCCCGTTCCATAACTAATATTTTAAAACGGATGAAATAACTTTTCAAACCAAATTTAATTATCAGTGTTCAAAAATTGAACAGATCAATGTATAGAAAAACTTACAGATGCTTGACATCAAAAATAAAAACACCACAAAAAGATACTATTTCTTAGTTTAAATTCGATAATTACCGATATATTAGAAATAAAAATTAGACGGTAAAACCGGTTTCCGATTAATCAAAAACTTGGATTGGATTAAATTGCTTTTATCAAACAGATTTCTTCATTAATCTTTTATATTTTGATTATATATTAAAATTTTTTATAAAAAATATAAATTCCGTTATAAATTCAATTTTTAAAAATCAATTTTATAAAATTTTATAAAATAAAAATTTTCAAAAAATATATCAATAATATATTTTTAAATTCCTAAGCAAAAATATTTTACATTTATTTACAAAATTCAGCACAAAATTGCGTTATAACAATCAATTCACTAAGTCGACTGTGATCAAGAACTTAAGAGCGGAAATGACGAGCAGTCATTCCTATGTATGTGGCACTGTACCCATGACATTTATTTATCACAAGATACGAATGCAATCTAAGTAGGATTTGAAATCTACTAATAAAAACAAAATTCAGACAACAATTTTGTTCACTGATAATAATAATAATAATAATAATAATAATAATAATAATAATAATAATAATAATAATAATAATAATAATAATAATAATAATAATAATAATAATAATAATAATAATAATAATAATAATAATAATAATAATAATAATTTTATCATGATAAATTTACTATAATAATTTTACTGATTCATAATCAAATATTTTTTTAAAAATGTAATTTGAAAATGAAAAGCAATCAAAGGTGAAAATTAAAAGAAATATAATATTTATAATAATAATAATAATAACTTGATAAGGACTTTTTTTTGTTTTTCACTTCTGATTTCTTTATAAGTAACAATATTTTCTACAAAATTTGACTATGAATCAGATTTATTTAAGGTATTCCCGAATTTTGGGCACAGCCTTTTTCAAGTGATAATAATAATAATAATAATAATAATAATAATAATAATAATAATAATAATAATAATAATAATAATAATAATAATAATAATAATAATAATAATAATAATAATAATAATAATAATAATAATAAATTATTAAATTACACTAATTAAATCATAGAATGCTTTAAATTATAATATTTAATATTTAAAAAGTTTAATTTTCTTATATGAAATTATTCATAAAAAATGAAAATTCTTTAAATCATACTTTTTTGAAAATTATTATTTTATCAGAGTACAACAGATTTTTTTGGCCAAAGCAGAAGCAAAGAAAATTGAATTGAAAGGTGAAGCTGAGGCATTGGTAATTGGTGAAATAGGTAAAGCTGAAGCATCAAGAATGAAGTTAAGAGCAGAAGCTTTTAAAAAATACGGAAAAACAGCAATTCTTAATCAAATCATCGACAGCATGCCACGAATTGCGGCAGAAGTAACAAGTCCATTACAGCGCACAAAGAATATCACAATCATGGATAGCGGCACAGGCGGTAGTCTAGCTACAGAAGTGGCAAAACTTTTAGGATCTCTTCCTCCAACAATTCAAGCAATTACTGGAATTGATATTACAAATGTAAATTTATTTTTTTATTTATTCCCATAGTGTTATGTAATAATTAATATTTCAATGTCCGATGTCCGATGTCCAATGAAAAACCTCTAGAAACCTAGAAGATATAAAAAACCATAAATAAAACAAGTATTTTGTTTCTAACCAAAAGGAAATGAATTTAATATAGACGAAGTAATGTGCTTAAACACTGACGCAATGTACATACGCAAGGGGCATCCTAACGAATGAAATTTTATAAAAAATTATAAAAAAAAATTATAAAAAATAACATTTTTGAATTTTGACTTGAATCCATATAAACTTGAAAGCATATAAACTATATTTTTTATATTTTTACACTTTAGGATTATCGTAATTTATAATTGTCTTTGTTCATTTGGGCTAATCACTGTCACTTAGTTAAGAGTTCAAGTTTAGCTTCGTTGGCAACCTTTTGCACATAAGCTGTATGCCACCATATTAGATTCTGAGTCTACAGTAGCGTTTCCCAATCTTTCATGTGTAGCGACATATTGTTCAAGGTAATCAAATTATGCGACACAGCTAACAATAATTTCCATATTTTATAAGAAAAAGATATTTTAATTAAAAAATAATACATTTTCATTTTATTTATAAAATTTGCTTACGGAATTAAAATTTGTAAAAAGTAAAAATTTAATGTGAAGTATACGCCTGATGTTCTGAACATAGTTTTTTTATAAATGGTTGAATTTTTGACAAGGCTACTCTTAATTCGTCTTCAACAGATAGCAATATTTCTCGCTTTTTACACTTTATTTCGTTGAGTGCGGAAAAAGCTAATTCACACAAATAAGAAGTGGAAAAGGGCAATAACATCGTTAGAGCTTTTTTTTATAAATCTGGATATTCTGTTGATATACTTATCCAAAAGTTACTTAATTAGTCGGTATTGAATTTAATTCTTAATGTTTTATCATTTTGCATTTCGTAAAATTCTTCCTCTTTTAATTCTAAGGGTGTTGTGTCTAATTCGCTGCCAAATGGATTACGCACCCAACCGAAATGGACAATGTCAAGTGAAGAAAAATAAAAATCTATTTTCTCACCAAAAACGTTTAACGTATCAGCATTAAGTTTTAAAACTTCATTATTAAATGAAGTATTTGCTGTTAATGGAAACATTTCAACATTCTTTTGCAACACACGCTTTATCCTTAACAGCATGTAACTTATCAGTAGAACTGAGAATACTTTCATCCTCCTTGCATACTGGAGTTTAATTGATTAAGATGAACAAACATATCTGCCGGGAACACAACTTCTGAGCACCAAATTTCATCACTCAACAAGTCACAATATTCGCTCATTTCGATAGTAAAAATGATAAGAAGTTCATTACGCAATTCATAAAATCTGGAAAGAACCTTTCCTTTCGACAGCCATCTTACCTTAGTGTGAATTATCAATGCCAAATGATCAGCTTCCATGGATTTGCATAATTTTGAAAATAATCGCATACTTTTTGGTTTACTCTTGAAATAATTTACCATTTTCACTACTTGATCGAGTATAATCTTTAAATCACTGACAATACATTTTGCAACCAACGCTTCGCGCTGTAAAAAGCAATCAGTAGTCATAATGACAGGGTTTAGTTCCTTAGCGATAGTTACAAATTCTTTTTTTTTTGAGCCAGTCATAGACGGAGCTTCATCAATGCAAATACTATTGCAAAAGTTCCTGGAAATATTATATTTTTCCGTATAATTATTAATTATATTAAAAACATCTCGACAAGTTGTAGTTTCAGTTAGCTCTTTGCAGAAAAAAAATTGATTAACTATATTTTCACTCCAAACCAACCTTATAAAGACTAACAACTGAGCTTTTCCACTAATGTCGGTTGACTCATCTATTTGTAGTGCAAACATTTTCTCGGATGTGATGACTTCAATTACCTGTTGCTCAATATCCTCTGACATATTCAAGATTTTTCTTCTAATAGTGTTGTTAGAAAGTAGAATTTTGATAATTTCTTTTTCAGATTCATCTTTTAACATGGTTCTCACTATTATATAATAAGCAGGTAAAATAAGGCTTTCAGCTATTAAATGTGACTTTCTATTCTTTGCAATGAACTCAGCAATATGATAGCTAGCTTTTTGAGCTTTCTCAAATACCTTGCAATTTTTTTTGAATTTAAAAGTCTTTGAAAATAATCTGCTAATTTAGTAGATAAGCTTGGGTGTTTTGATTTAAAATGTCGTTCAAACTTGTTTGGTACCATTGCCTCATTTGATAGTTTTTCATCACACACAATACAAATTGGAATTGGAGATGTATCATTACAGACCCATGAAAATCCCATAATTAAATATGTGATATTATATTTCCGGAAAGCTACTTTAGTTTTTTTTGCAGCATTCTATGTGTCGTTTGTCAAGTTTAAATTGCTTTTTGAAGCTGTTTCAACTACCACTGTTGAGTTTTTGGAATTAACCGCATCAGGTTTTGCATTTTTGATAACGGCTTCTTCATTTGCTGATCTTTTTCGAATAAAAAATTTATCCATCGATTCTTACGGCTATGTAATTAAATTTATAAATAACAGACAGCAATTATATCATTCAATAGTACTCACCCAATTAGAAATGAAGATACGAAATGCATTAATAGTAACTTTTGAATAATAAATTTTATTATAATATTTTTACTAAAACCAAAATATTTTAAACACAACTTTTTTTGTAGTAAGTAACCTTATAAGAATAACGATGCCGTATAAATAACAATAAAGAATTGGTGGGAAACCGCATTTCAACTAACGGAAAATTTTTTCTTGAAAAATTTTTGGAATCACCAACGTTACAAAATTTTGGCTTACTAAATACCATTTATGGATTAATTTTGAATCATCAAAGTAAGAAATTAAAGTATTATTCCGTGACACATCATGGAACAGTTCGCGACACCCAACTTTGGAATACACTGCTCTACAGATTTAGAATAGCCCAAAAATTGCTTACGCATAGGATCCTTTTTTGTAAATATTTCACTGCATAAACTCTAGAATTCTCCGGGGTGTTACTAATAAGAAATAGTTAAAGTCATACATATAAAGATTAATATGGTAATATAACCGAAAATATAAATTTCTTATTTTAAAGTTTTTATAGCATTAGATACAGAATTTAATTTCAATACATTTTCTATTTCCACAATTTTCATCAGATCGATATTTCTTGTCAAATTTCTTGTTTCTAGACAGTTTAAATAAAAAAATCTTCTTTACTCAAGAACAATAGTAAAAAAATTTAAGTTAATTATTTTCTATTGAATTTAATTTTGATTTGGAGATTTAAAATATCACATTTATAATATTTTCTACAAAATTTGACTATGAATCAGATTTATTTAAGGTATTCATAGTCAAATTTTGTAGAAAATATTATGTTACTTATAAAGAAATCAGAGGTGAAAATCAAAAAAAGTCCTTATAATATCACCTTTGGTATAAATATTAGTATAAATATTAGTATAAATATTAGTATAAATATTAAATATACTAATTGATGGCAGTTTTAAGTTTTCTCTACTTTCATGTAAAAAATGTTTAATTCTAAAAATTTTGTTTCAATAAATGAGAAAATGGTTATGTCAAATATTTTCTGAAAAACAGCTTAAAAGTCCTAAAACTTTGATATCTGCTTATCAAACAATGGGAAGGATAATCATTGTGGAATATTATTAAAAAATCAAAATTCTGCCATTTTGAAAAATGAGAATTTCATTCGATTTGAATATTTGCAATAGCTAACGGTTTCCATTGGCATACTTCGATCAAATTTAAAGAACTTGGATTCGGTTGTTGAAGGACATAAATAAAGCTCTAAAATGTATAATATTCTTATGACAGACCATGTAAAGAGGAAGCGATTCTTCCTAACCAAGTAATGTTTCAACCGAAAGACAACTTAAACGTATAACATCAATTAGGTGAGCCTAATTATAAAATATTCAATCTTAAAATGACAGGGAGTGAAAGCGGTATTTCAGAATCCTTCCTATAAGTGACAGATTTTTTTCAATCCTCTCGTTTCAAAACTAAAATATATATGAAAATAGAACAGTAGCAACCTGTCTTAGGTGCTATTATCACTAGATTGACATTAATATTAAGTCAAATTATGTTAACCAAACCTTTACCAAATAATTTCATAAACAGGAAACTCTATGATCAACATAATAACATCTTAAATGTACGGCTGTAGAGTGTTATGTCACAGAATAGTCGACTACCAAACCTTGGAAGTACACTTAGAATTATTGTCATTTTTATAACTAAGTTTACTTATCAATTATACTAGAGATTTATGACACATTTTTGGTTTTACGCATATTAAATTACAAAATTTCATTCATAAATTTTCAGGTTAATTGACATTATAATTAAATAATTTTCGTTAATTTTAAAAATAATAATAAAATATACATTTGTTCTAATAATACTTCTAATAATAATCCAAATAATTTATTTAGCAAGTCATTTTCCATCTCACATTAATTAGACTTCCAAATTTTTTAAAGAGGATAATAACTTTATCATTCTCAATTAATTCTGTTAAGCAATTCATGAATAATTTTATCTTTGGTTGCATAATAATTTTCTAAATTCTCCACAAGCCAGTGATAAACACATAATTTATCTATTAAAAGGAAGTGTGTTTTCAAAAACTCGTTTTACGCTATATTTCCAAAGATTAACTGTCCATCAGACAATAATAACCAAATACAATGGATCAGCGGCGTACTCAGAATTGGTGTGACATTTTTTGGACTAAAAACCCTAGCATTTAAAAATATATTTCTGACCTCAGAACTCAGTAATAACTTTTATTTTTGATGTTAAGATTTCACATGTCAAGTCTTCAAACAATATTTTGATATCACGATGAATGCTCACAAACATCAATCCATTGAGTCTTTCCTCTCCTGTGTTTCAGTCGCCTGTTTTAACTTGTTTTATTTGAATAAATGAACGTTCGACGTCAGCGGTTTTTACATTATAGGTTTTTAGCAATGTAGACACGTTTGAAAATATTTCTTGTGGGCATGTTTTGAGGTGATCCATCGCCGTTTGTAGTTTAACCAGTTGAATTTCTCAGTGTTTTCTGCCACATCTAAACTTCCCCAAAAAAATCTGCAGTGATCCATTCAAATCGCCTGCGTAGAAATGAATTAGACGTTTAAGACTATTCTAGACTTGGTCGCTGAACAGCCAATCAGGGTTGAACTTGACAGCACTCAATTTTCTCGAAATTTTCCTTGAATTCTCGATTAATTGAATTTAACAGCGGGGGAAAAGGAAACTTAAATAAAATTCTTCAGGCTGCTTGTTCATTCCATCCAATCTCGGTCGTCCTCTAGTTTTCGACAATGAAATGTTAATTTCAAATAGTCGAAAAAAGCATCTTTGAATAAATTTTCCAAGTTTTCTTTCCTGTTCTGCTTAATAGTTTCGAGCTTTTCGATTTAGAAGGTTGAAAGCAAACACGAATTTTAATGTGACAAGAGAGATTATGAAGTCGAAGGTCAACACTGTGTTGAGGAAGCTTTGAGCTTTCATAAAAAGGTTCGCCTAAAAACCGTAACAAATGCACCCAAGCACCCCTGGCTTAATAAATATATCTAAACAATTTATTACATTTTTTATTAAATATTTTAATATATATTTCGTTTTAACAATTTTCATACTAATTTTAAAATTTTATATAGATTAAATAAACTCATTATTATAATATAAATCCCAAAGTAATACTAGAAATTAAACTTTTTAAATCATTTTACTAAAAATAGTATAAATAATATTAAAAATATTTAAATTTAAATCATTTCAAAATAAAATATATAATAAAAATAATATTTAAAAATTAATGTTGAATTAAAAATCCATTAAACACAAAAAGCATCAATTTAACATAATTTAACATAATCAAACTATTTAACAACATTCTAAACATTCATACTCTTATCATTTTGTACATTAATCTTTGGATTCATTGACCTTATCAGCAGTGTTTCACATATAACACGTTCTCAATAATTATTAAAACTTTATAATAAAATTTTAAAATTTCATTAATATTGTTCAAACCCTTCATTCAACAATACTCAAGAACTGGTGTACAGAATGTGTATAGCATTACACTCATTAAATAAACAAGATCCTAATACGACCTAACCGAAGATTTTGACTTTTTAGTGAACATATTGCGTACCTTACACGAATTCTAAACGATATTATAATTTAAATTACCCTATTGTTTACTTAATTTCCTCTTTTAATTTGTAAAACCTTCCGAGTACGGTAATATTAGATTGCAATGATTTTTAATTGATTGTTGATGTAAATAATATCAAAAATCTATGTAAGAATGGATGGTCTAACCTTTGATCCAGCTTACATTATGTTCTCTAAGACGCTTTTTTTAAGTCACAATGCTCATTCAATAATTTTAAAAACATGACGATGTCATCTAAATATACAACTGCAATTTGCCAATTGAGTTCACCAAGTACCATATTAATTAGTTTTTAATAAGTTGCCTAGACGATTTTTCCTCTGAATTCTTCTGCAGTTGACATTAAGTTAAAAAATCTTTCGGATTTTTTTAATGAATTCTTCAAGATCCGAACCGATTTTATAATTTTCTGGCCCTTTAATAGAATTGACCCAAGTGGTCTCCATATAAGCTACGGTAATTTTGGTATTTATAACGTCCATAAGTTAAACACTTTCTAAAATAATTTATTTCAAAATTCAAAATGCTGATTTGAAAATACTATTTTCAGATTATTTTAAATAATTAATTTTAAAAGTTATTATTTAAATTTTTCAATATATACTTATATATATTTTATATTTAACACGAAATTTTGCCAATGCAATTTCTATGTGCCATAAAGTCACGTTAAATTTTAAACAAAATAATGATGCAAAGTCTAAAAAGATGAAGATCTACGATAATTCTTAATCAAGACGAAAGAAATGTTGAGAGAATATCAAAATAGGACCATAAATAGGTATTCTGTGATGAATAAACCAGATATAATTACTGATAACTATAACTATGACTTTTTGCTTTAAAAATTAATACTTTGTCTAGTTGTATAAATTAAGAAACTGGTTAAATCAGTGCTTCTCATCTGGGGTCCTAGAGCCCTAGTTGGGGCAATATGACTTTTCATTGGGACAATTTCGAAATTAAAGGATTTTTAAAATTTGATAAATCATAATTTTTCTCAAGTATATACGTCGTATTTTAGGTATATTATGATAGAAACAATTTCTTAACACTGAATATAGCTTTAACCAAGATCTATGTATTGTACTTACATCTTCTCAATGCAATCTTTACCTTATAATTTTGATTTTTTACAAAACATTTTTTTGGAAAAATACTGATATTTACTCTTTACAAAATTTTCATATAAAGTACAGTTAAAACTGATTCGTGTTTGTTTGTAGTAATTAAATAAATGTAATTTGGTTATTTATAAAAAATTTTCTAAAAAAATTCAGCTTAAGTTGTATTCTTTTTTTATTAATAAAATATAAAACTCCTAGAAATGTCAAGTTCAAAAAGAAATCGTCGTATGGGCTTGTAAATTAATTCAAAAACTGGAGTAATTTGACTTTTAAACTCTACTGTTGGGGACATAGAGCATAACATGATGAGAAGCAATGGGTTAAATCATTTTTATAATATAATTACGAATACCCTCACATTTATATATAATATTTCAGTAAGCATGTTCTGAAAACTCTAATCAATTTTTTTTATTTTTTCAGTGAATAAAAAATGTTTATATTTTAAAATAAAATACAACTAATTGATTTTGTTTAAATTTTGATATTTTGAAAGTACAGATAAAAAACAAGCAAAAATAGGAATAAATATTAATGACTGCAGCATCAGCTATATTTCAATTCATATTGTACAAAGCCATATATTAATGGAAAAGTTTGTAGCACGGTTTTAGAAAAAATTATAAATTAGTATTTATCTTATTATTTATGTTATTATTATTTAAAATATTTTTTTTCTTTTTTAAAGGCATTATCTAAGATCCCTGGAGCTGAAATTGTAGCTTAATATTTGAATCAAATTCATTTATTATGCTTATTGAAAAACGAAAAAAATAAATATTTACTTGTTTTTTGTTTTTGAAATCAATAAAATAAAAAAAAATTCGCAAATTAAAAACAATAAAAGCGACATCAAGCTTCATGTGAGCTTTTGCTGTAACATATAAAATCAGAATTTTCAATGAGCCAATCATTCACTCTTCTATGACTTTCTGAATCCGCCAATAAATCCCAAACAATCTCTGTAGAAGTTTCCAGCTCCTCATTTTCATTTCTATTTCTTGTTTGAGTCGAGGAAAAGTTTTCATTTTCAATTTCACAACTTTCTATTTTCTTACTGAGTTTTTCTTCTAGATTTTTCTCAAAGGATTTTTCACTTTTGATTGCACCTGTAGTTTTAGAATACTTTGGTTTGCTTTCTTTCAAATGCAAACAGTTCATATTATATCCATCTAAAGTTTTTAATGATGAGGAAACAGTGTGAGACTTGTGCAGCCTATTAAACCAAATCTCCGTTTGCTTCTTTTCTAAATCTTCATCAAATATTAGCTGACATTTTAAGTTTTCAGATTTTGAAATGTTTGAATGATTCTTATCGGTATTTTGAGACATGATTTGTAGAAATTAGTAGACTACTGCACATTTATGTATTTATATACATATATAGCGTGTTTTAATCTATTGTTGCTGACCACTGATACGTGCTTATTCATGTGTGATACAGTTGTATTTTTGTCACATTACGCTATATTGTTTAGTGTTGCATTATTTTGGATATGCAATAAATTAAAATATGTATTTAATCTTAATTGATATATTCATTCAGGAATTAAAATTCTGAGAATTTAGCACTAAATCATTCGGCGCGAAATTTCAATTTCATATTTCTCACGCTGTCCAATAAATGAGACTCGAAATATGAAGCTGTCAATTTTGCAAATATTATACAAGTACAATTTGTAAGCAGCTCAGCACAATAAGATTATAATTACAACGTCTGATAAGGATTTATATTTTAACTATGTTTTTATAAATAATTTCGCTTTCGACAATTTATCAATAAATTTTTAATTAAAAATTTCAAAACCAGTCAGTCGGATAACCAAAATATTGCAAAATCAAAAATGAAGAAAAATTATTTAAATTAAAAATGGTAAAAATAAATTTAAATTATTTTAATCAACGAGAAAAACAAAAAGTAAAGGGATAAAGATCGACGTATTTTAGGACAAAAAGTTTTTAAATTTTCACTGCTAAAAATGCACAGAGTCGATGGTCATTTAAATTGTCGTTATCACTGACATCGAAGAGTGGCGAAAGAACAATTATTTCTAGCTACAAAGGAAATTAAAAACACCGATAATGTAAAATTATATAAAGAAATGACGAGAAGGAAAACTTATTCATTGAAAATTTTATTTTAACAGAGAAGCTTTATAATTTATTAGTTTCAAATATTAAAGAGTATTATAACCCAAGAATTAATTCTATTAAAGTTTCCTTGAGTAACTAATATTAATTCATTTCAATTTCCTGACTAAAAAGCATCCAATTTGCAGTGCAACTGTAATCGGAATTAACCTTGTACGTTGTGATATTACTAAACTTATATATTATTAAAAGAATTTTTTATAATTTTTACCTTTGATTGCTTTTCAATTTGCAATGGCATAGAGAATTTTTTTATTGATTGACAATGAATCAGATGTTTTATTGATATTCACAAATTTTCGGCACAGCCTTTTTCAAATGATATAGATATATTATTGGGACTAAATTGAATACCTTGAACACGTGAAATCGGATGTAAAGTAAAATAATTGTTGAACCGATATATTTCTATAAAACTCAACATTATTATTAGTATTATGATTATTATTATTAATAATTATTAGTTTTAACATTAACAAATATTGTTAATATCTCGATGAAGGTTAAATATTGAATGTTGGTTTTCATGAAAAATTTCTTGTTTTGGGATTCTACTCGAGGCTGATTGTCCTTAAAAAATTTTAAAAAAAGAGCAGCTTGAAACTATTTAAGCGAGAATTTTTCAGAAGTAAATTGAAGATTTGAGGTTTAAATAAGATTTTAGCTTAATTTCGCAAACGTGAGTGCAAAATTCTGCATATTATCCTGACTCCGTTTACTTTTTTTCCTTGCGAGATCTGACAGTTCTCATTTTTGTGATGTTTTCTTCTCTGGCATAGAAGATTCAAAATGATAACTATATCCAAAATAATTTTTATGAAAAGAAAAATATATTAAATCTAAATTAAAATTTTAAGTGATTTTTTTACAAATCATTTCTACAAATTACGTGATATTGAATTTTGCACACAAAAACTGAAGAACTTCTACTGAACATAAGTTCATTAAATTTTCATTGTTCTAAATTGCTATAAAGCCTAACTGGAGCCAATTCATGGAGACTTACAAAAGCATTGAATTGTTAAGTACTTTGTATTAAAATAAATAAATAATTAACGTTTCATTACATATTACATAAATGAACCAGAGAGTTAAACATGTGATGTTGGAAACTGTTAGAATCAACACAAAACAATATAAAAAATAATTGTGCAAAATGTGTTATTGAAAAAAAAACAAACAACTTCCATTGTCAAACAAATGAAGCACGTGTCAATGGGAATAAACATTTGTTATCAGCATAAAAATAGGGATAAATTTATCGCCAGAGTTATTGGAAACGGTTGATAAGCAACAATCCAACGTAAATAATGCCAAGTTTCTATTTTAGTAGTCAAAATTGAATGGCAAATTTATGCCCAGGATTACTCTGGTCAGTTTTGTGGTTTCTAGCTCTGATTTTTGTCTTTTATCCATTTGCGGGTTTTTGCGCTGGATGGTATATTCTATTTCTCCCATGCACTGTTTGTTGTGATTGTACAACTGCTATTACGGATTTACTTTTTAAAGGTGTTCAATGGCCCCTGACATGTGCAAAAAACATAATGGAAATGCGTGGATGTTGTTAAGAACTGAATCATGCTCGAATGAATTTGCAATTTTTTAACATTTAAGGGTAAAAGTACTTATTAATATTATTCTTATCATTTTTATTACTTTATGATTAATAAATAGCTGAATTCATTTTTTGTTTTTATTTAAATTACTTTACAATTAAATTATAATTAGTGTATAAAATAATAATCACTTTTTATATATCATTTTTATTTATAATTTTCTTGAAAATAATGATAATAAAAAACAATAATAATAATAATAATAATAATAATAATAATAATAATAATAATAATAATAATAATAATAATAATAGTTATAATAATAATAATAATAATAATAATAATAATAATAATAATAATAATAATAATGATGTTAATAATAATAACATAAATAAATTTAACAAAAAATCATTTATCTAAAAATAATGTTTATTTTATTTCGTACTCTTTCCAATTTAATTCTGACATTCATTATTAATTTTAAAAATACTATTCTTTCTACGCTTGAAAAATTTACTTTGTAAAAACAATAACAATAATTCATAGTGTTTTTTTAATTTTTGATTATATTGTTTTCAAAAACTTGTACTAATAATTACAAAAATTTGAAATGCGTTTTAAACTATTGTATTAAATAGTTAAATTCCAAATAATTATTTATTATTAAAACCGCATAAAATTCTTATTAAATAGTGAGATATTTAATAATTTCGTAACTTCCACTTCTTTAAAGGTTTGTCCACTTCTTCAACCACTCGACTCTGCACTGTTTTATCCGGTTATACACTGGAGTTCAAACTGACGAGAAGAGATGACTCTAATTATTTGAAGAGGTCCTTCATACTTTTTTCTGCCTTTTGTGTTGTTCTATTCGAACTAAAACCTACTCTACCTCTTTAAAAAATCTTGACACCCATTTTTCACTTTCAAACTGATTCGATTTTATTGACGCTTTCTCTAAATTTATTCTAGCTTTATCAATCAAATCTGATTTACTTGTTTCTTGGACATCTTTCTTTCATATACTTTTTCAAACGATGACAATTTCTTGGAGTTCTGCTGAGTATCATTAAGGTTATATTCAATCCGTAGTAGCGCATTTAGAAAATTCAATTGATTGATGTTGATATAGTGAGGCAAACTCTTGGTTAATTCTGCCATCTTTTTCTTCATATACGCAATTTCAAAGTTTCTACCTCGATCTGTTAAAATACAAATTGGTTTGCTAAACCTATTATCCAATTATGTAATAAGACTTTGAATATACATTGATCATCTATTCTATATACTGCAGTTAGGCTCACCAGTTTGCTAAATCTGTCAATGATAATTACTACATACTTTTTGTTAGTTTCTGTTTTGAAATCATGCCATAAAACTCCAGGTTTAACAGACAATAAAAAATTGAAAACAGTAATAATGCTCAAGTTTTTCATTTGGAATTTTTAATCCAATTCGATGCTTCTTCAATATTTCTTCCATCATATTTTCGAATATTGAAATTGAATAAATGCTGCGCTTTATTTGGTAATGCATCTTTTCTTGCTGCCTTGTAACTACATTAATATTTTTAGCGTGGTTGCCTGTCGAAGGTTTAATCTCATCCATTATAAAAAACGAAATTCACAATAATTATTTGTTATTAAAATATCATAAAATCCTTATTAAATATTGCGATAAAAAAATACTACCGGAACGAGCATCTAGTAAATCCTTTAATAAAAATTATATATTCAGCTCTAACCATTATTTTAGTTTATTTAATTTAAGGCCAATGTTCTAAGTATATTCTAGATTTTGTCCAATTCTAGCCTAACTAATGTACATAATAAAGAATAAATTAAATAAGAAAAGAAAGTTGTTTAAATAATTATATTTATTGTTAAATACAGAATTTGAAAATAGTAGTTTATTGGTTTTTATTATTATCATACAAACTATCCGGGCATGATAAAAGACATTCTAAGCCCATTAGAATGTTTTGATGGAGAAAATGTAAAAATTGATGAATTGTTCGATAAGATCGAACCAATATGCAAGCTCCATAAATTCAATGGAAAAAAAGAAATTTTGCCGGCTGTTATGAAGTGGAAAGCGTTCATCACTATGAAAGAAGCAGTGAAGAACGAAGATATTAGCTATGACGAAATTTAAAAATCAAATGTCAATCAATAGACCCTCACCCAATCAAGATCAGTAAATAGTAATTAGAGTAAAAGATTCTTTGAAACGACTAGCTATTGATGTGACGAAATTACATCAAAGAAAGTTCTTAACAATCATAGATTGCGGGTCCGCTCGATTTGCTATGTCTTTTATAAAAGAGGACATCCTGACAAACTTCTGTTAGATAATTATTTATCATTTAGATCAGAGACTTTCACTTTAGTGATGAAAAAGTGGAGAATTAGAACTGAGTTTAGATCCGCTAATAGACCAGCAGGTAACGACGTCGTCAAGAGGAATCATCGAACCATAAAGGCAGCAGTCACACGATCAGAATGCTCAATGCAAGAGGCATTTTATTGGTATAATAATACACCAGTGAATAACTTTTTCAGATCCCAAATAACAGGTATTTACGCCTGTGACGTAAGACTTCGATTTAATGAAACGAAAGAAACATTTCGACAGATAGACAATGGCTTTTAAATAAACTACAAGATGTGGATAAAACCCGCTCAAAATCAGCAATGTACATCTCCATGGATAAGAGGAAGAATCATGAAGGTGATATCTCCACATAAAGTAATCGTCGATTACGAAATTGTTGCAATGCCACGTTATATAACCAATTAAAAGCACAGGAATGAATATTCGTCAGAATCTCTGGGAGATTCATAATAAAGAATAAATTAAATAAGAAAAGAAAGTAGTTTAAATAATTAAATTTATTGTTAAATACAGAATTTGAAATTAGTAGTTTCTTGCTGTTTATTATTATCATACATAATGTTTTCAAATTCTTTCATAACTGTTAGTATCGTTGGGGATATAAGAAAATACATAATGTAAAATAGAAAATTGTTTAAAACTGTAAAAATTAAATTAAATTGAAAATCAAAATTAAAAGAATATTGGTAAAAAGTAGTTGTTGGTGGCAAAAGAAATTTTGAAGAATAAAGTAATTTAAGATCTATGATAGGCTCTTATTAGTGGTGAGATGTAAGGATTCCAGCGCACTTTGAAATTAATAATCTCTAGGGCTCATAACAATGTCATATAAATTAGGTTAATAAATTACTTGTTTCATTTATTTATTGAATTATTATTATTTTTTAACTTTATTACATTTATTTTTTCAATTTACTAGTTTATTTAATATTATTTCGATACCATTCTTCATGAATACATTACTAAGAACAAATGAAATAATCTCCAATAATTCGGAACAATTATCATTAGAATTTAGAGTTGGTAGTATGTTTTCGAACATAGATGAGTTCTTGCAACTATTTTCAAAATCATCCATACTTAAAAGAATACCATATATTGTTCACCAGTGCAACAAGAACAATGTAACACTTAGTTGTAAATTACTTTCTTGCGATTTTAAAGTATATGTATACAAAAAGATAGTTCTTGATCAGTGTATAGTCAGCGCTATGCATCTTTTTCATACAACTGATTGCAGTTATTCAAAATTGTCGACGTGCATTGCTATTAAAAGTGTTATTTCTGAATCTACTCCTTCATCAGCAAAGGCTTCGGAGATTATTGAATTGGTGAGACAGAAAACTAAAAGCCAGTTGAAATATATTACGCCGTACAAGGCACTCGAAAGTTACAAATCCAAAGCCCAAATAGTGCTCAAAAATTCATACTCATTTATTAATAGCTTAATATCTTCAATAAATCCATTAGACACGTTCACTAATTTAAAGCTGGCGAATTGAGGATTTAAACGGTTTTTCATGAGTTAACGAGCCACTAAACATTTTTATTCGCTAAATAGGAAATGTATTACATTTGATGGAACTTTTCTGGTTGGTTTTAATAAGGGAACATTAGCAGTCGCTGTTGCACAAGATGGCAAAGATCAACTTGTTCTATTAGCCTATTCTATTGTTGAATCTGAAAATAGAAGCAACTGGTTATATTTTTTAGAAAACCTAAATAGGCATTTTGACATAAATTATTATTCTACGATAATAATGTCTGATAGGGATGTTGGGTTGTTATCAGAGGCCAATTCAGTAGTCCCCCGCGCAATCAAATGAAATTACGTTAGACATATTGCAATAAATTTAAAATCGAGGTTTAATAACATATTGTTAATGAAAAAATATTGGTATTCTGTCTACACATATAATGAAATGGCTTTTGAAAGAGGTATGCGAGAACTACAAGTTCTAAGTGAAGAATTTTATCATGAACTTGTTAATATAGGGGATTTCTAGTTTGGCTAATTCAAAATGTCCAATTGCTAAGTATTGGAAAAAGCACTTCAAACGCCGCGGAGTCAATGAATTCAGACATCATAAAATTCATTAAGCAAGATATAACAACCCTTATTATATCTCTGAATAACTATTACATGAAAATATTTAGCGAAAGAAGAGAAAATACTTTAGGGAATTTGATTTTTGCTAAACAATTAGCTAGCGTTGAAACTAACACTACTATTAGGCGGTTATATACAATGGCAGAATCTAATGCAAATGCATTTCTGGTGGAAAGAGAATTTATAGTAGATTTTAGTTTTAAAAAAGGCAGTTGCAATAGATCTTTTGAGTTCAGATATCCATGTTCGCATTTATGTGCAGTAATCGTATATCTCATACAAGATCCTAAAGCATTTGTTGAGATATACTTTACATCTTATAATTACCTTGGCTCGTAAATAGATTCAATTGCGCCTCTTTCGGTCATTAGCTTGCAAAAAGATAACACTCTACCACCGGAAGTGAGAAGATCTCGTGGAAGACCGAGAGTTTCAAGAATACGGTCAGCAAGAGAGAATTAAATATTCACTTTTAACTTTGTATTGCTTTTTATGTCTAATATATTTTTTCTAGGCAAAGTTTTTTTATGATGCTATTTTTTAAATTTAAAAATTTGATATGCCATTTTTTAAATTACTGACAAAAATATGCTATTTTTATAATGCCTCTTATATAATTTATTATATTTAGAATATTTACAATCTCTTCAAAAGTCATGATTTATATAACAATTTATATAATTCAAAAAGTGTCTAATTAATTCTGAATATTAAAACAAAGTTTTTAATATTCATTATTGGACATTACTCGCCTCCTCTTCATTTTCTTTGTACTTCTTCAGTCATTAGATTCTTCTTGATTTGATTGAGTGGGGAAATTGTAATTCAACTTATCTTGGCGATAAGAATTTTAAAATTTTGTAAGGTCCTTCATATTGAATTCCTTCCTTCTTTCGTCTACGTGGTTCCAATAGTACTAATACTTTCTCTCCCAGCATGAAAACTCGAGGAAATCTTTATTTTGCATAGTGCTAGCTGCCTTTACTAGATTAGTTTTCGTTTGATCCTCAATTTCTTCTCTTCATTTTTGTATATGTCTTACTCCCTAATATAAATTAATTTTCCGGCCATATTCAATTTCAAAAGGTGAAAAGTTTTTCAAGTTTTGTATTGTAGCATTCAAACTAAATTCAATCTTTGGTAACAATCTATATCAATTATTCTTTGTTTTAATATCTGTCAATAATGTTGCCAACATGTCCCGAACTGTACTTATAATTCGCTCTGCTAAAGCATTCGATTGATGTTGGTACTTTGAACTAACATCTTGTTTTATACCAAATTTCTATCCAATCACGAAACATTGATCTTTCAAAAATTCTTCCTCTATCTGTAAGAATGCTTTCAGGTATACCAAAGCGATATATCCAATTATTCAAAATGACATTCAAAATTGTTGCTTCATCCTGGGTACTTGGTGCTAATAAACTGACCAATTTACTAAAACGATATATTATCACTATCATGTACTTCTTACTTTCATTTTGTCTCCATATATGAAATATCCACTACTATCTGTTCTAAAACTCGTTCTCCTGTTCTTGGCAATAATATTTCTTTTGTTCTTCCTTGATCAATCTTTCTAATAGCTCAAATCTTGCATTTATTAATACACTCAGAAATTCAATGGAAGAAAATATCTTTGACTTACCTAAGCAATCCAATAATAATTGCATGTCTGGAATAGGAAATGAAAAATTTACTATAACCGAATTTAATAACCTGAAATCTAGAAACATTCTTATAGAGCCATTTTGTTTTCCAACTATCACTCATGGTGTGTTCCATGGACTTTAACATTTCCTCACAACTCCAACTTCCAATAAATTCTGAACTAATTCTTCAACTTTGCCTTCTAAATGCATGGGCTGTCTTCTGGGATTTTGTAAAATTGGAGGGCCTGAAGTCTTTATTTCATGTGTTATTACTTTTGTATGACCTAAGTCAAATCTGGATGCCATAAAAATGTTGCTAAACTGAAATATTATACCCAAATTCGAATTCTTGTCGAACTTGAGTGTCAATAACGTAATCTTTAACTGATCGTAATCTGTAAATCTCTTGTTAACTAACGAAGATTCAATATTATTGAATTCCTTAAACTCATGCCAAATATTTTCATGGTGTCTACTCCGCCTATGAAATCTGGATGAATTTTCCTAACTATAATAACATTCAATTCTCGAAATTTTTTGTTCCACTTTGCAACGATTTTAAAGCTTCTGAGAGGTTTTTCGTCTTCTTTTGCAAATATTCCACTCGACCGTATTCTGCTGTCCATCAATATTGGACTGCCAATCAATCTCCAACACTTCTCACTCATCACACTGATTGAAGCTCCTGAATCCCATAGCATCTCTAGATGAAATTCATTTATTTCCTTCATACTCCACTTTCTGTCATCATCCTTCTTAAACATCACATCCTTCTTTTCAACATTTCGTTTTTTTAAATTCATCTACTGTCTTGACCCTACTGACGAAATGTAAGCAACAGGGTCTTATTGGTTTTTGTTTTCGTCTCAACATTATGTATGAGTGGTTCTATCAATTCATCTGATCGATCATCGTTTTCTTCATGTATACAATAAACTCTTCGTTCTAGTCATTATATTGTTCTGCCACTAGTTTCACTTTATCAAATTGTCTTTAGTTTTTTTCATTTCTATTTTGCTAAGTTATTTCTGTTTGACGATTTGGGTATATTCTGTTATTAAAAGATTTTTGAATCCATTGCTTCTATTTATCTTGAGTAACGTTTGCATAAGTCGATTTAACTACTGTTTGGACTTCTCCAGATCGTTCTTTCTTATCATAACCTTCTCGTGCTTCATATACCTTTGCTAAATTTCTAATTTCTTCTCTTGTAATATTGGCCTTCGTCGATATATTTTCTTTCAAACGGTCGTTCCGAACTCTGTTGCATAAAATAAGTTTGAAGATGTTTTCTTTTGAAATTCCAGTCATAAACTTCGTCAACACCTTTCTTTACTCGAATTTCAAATATAGCGAATCTTTCATCTTGATTTTGTCTCACTGATGATAATTCACAAATTTTATCCATAATGGACTTCTTTTTTGTAAATGTGTCGTTAAACCATTCACGAGCATTTTTACTAGTCGTGGAGATGTCTTTAAATTCTTTCCAAAGGATAGACGCCCCTTCAGATAAAAGTAAGTCAAAAATACTTACTAAATTCGGCCGTTGAATCTTCTGACATTAAAATTTAAAATGTCTTTTGCCTGTTTAGGCAAAGATTTCATAATCAGCTTCCGATTCTGAATTCTTGTTTCCGCATGAATCGGTTCTATTTTTTCGGCGTGGTCACCAGTTAAAATCTCTTCAAAAGTCATAATTTATAAAACAATTTATTTAATTCAAAGTGTCTAATTAATTCGGAATATTAAAACAAAGTTTTTAATATTCATTATTGGACATCACTAGAATGAACAGTTAAGATATGCATATGTCGAATCTTATAATGACCTTAAGAATTACAATTAGACAAATATCTTTCATAATCCAAACATTGTAGAATTCGTTTATCTATATTAAGAGCATGCAACAAACGGTTAATACTTCCTATTATCTTTTTAAAAATAGTCATTGTTCATTCGTGAGTATACACATTTTAGGGGCTTCGTGTGAAATCAGAATTTGTAAGACATATTCCTTTGTCTTTGAGAGTGTCTTTATCACATTGGAGTGAGTAATACTTGAATCAAAGGATCATTCATTCTTTATGGTGTTGATGTCATCGGCTACCTTGACCTATCCATAGGATTAATGCTGTACGTTATCAGTCTTAAGCTGTTGCTACATCATTTCAAATTTTTACGCTTCTTTAGATTTTTAACACTTATAATAACATCACTGAAAAAGATCTTTACTACTTACTCTCATTCATTTCTTGTAATCAATATATCCTTTGAAAATAGCTACCTGTTTAAACTCTACAATACGATTGACCTTTAAAACTTTTGGTTCAGGTTTAAATTTGAGCTTCTCGACTTTACTGCAAGGTAGAAAACAAAGTTCAGTTGCTATGGGCAAATTATCTATTTCATTTTTGCATAGTCAGAAATAACAATTTCTAATTCCAGAACATAGCCACTATATCCATAAAATTCTTCTCCGCTCACACATATTTTAATGATATTATCAATTTCAATCTGATATTATATCCATGAGTTTTTAAAAAAATTAACTAAAATAAAACCATTTGAATAAATAAATTAATTAAAAATTAATTTCATTTAAACAAAAAATTTAAAGTCCTTCACAAAAACATTTTGGTGGTGGTAGGAAAATTGAAGTCCAAAAAATGCAAAAATAGAAAATAAATACTTTTAATTAAATATGATATATCATTTTGTAGTGAAGTATTATGTAAGTCGAATGGTTTCAAATAATACTTGACAAAGAATGTTCAATTAAGTTGTAGGGCATTTCTGAGTCAAACACGATATAGAGGGTAAAGTATGGTAGATCATTAGTGAAATTACAAAAAATTGGAGATCAATAGTGACAAAATCGATAATGACGTTTATTCAATAAAATTATTGCCTAATCACATAGCTGGATAATAGAATTAAAGATTGGTGGAAGAAATACAAGTTCTACTTTTTGTAACTGTACTTTTATATGCTCTGAAGATTTATCAACAGAGCTAACTCGATGTCCATCTTTTGAAGCCACTGTTCAAAAATGTGTGAGTTCCTCCAAACATTGGAATTACTCGGGTAATTCACGGGTAATTTTGGATATACCAATAATCAGCAACGAGTGCTTTACTTTTGTGATGTTTGCACAAAACAATACTGTAAATTTCTCTTTCGATAGCCTGATATCCGAAAGCACTATACATTTGACAGCGTGATATATATATATGTATATATATATATATATATATATATATATATATATATATTTCCTCCACTAGTTGCCTATTAAGATTAGGATTTGAAAATGAAACGAATGCAAGTCCTCTGGATTAACCATCAGGAAATCTAACAACTTTAATTTGATCGTTGCACATATAAATTCCATCCATTGTAGATAAAGATAAACTTGCAGAAGCTTGGTAAGTATATTCGATAAACGCATATGGGTTTGTTTGACAACTAAAATCTCTTATAATATGACAACTAATACATTGAATAAAAATTTCTAAATATTCTGTTTAATAGCTGATCATTAACTACATTAATTTCATTATAAATCCTGATTTTGACAAATTCACAATCTTTCATTGATAAGTAATACATTAAGGATATTGACAAACAAAATTTTCAAGACCTGCAAAATTTATTTATTTCAAATTAAATTCATAACAATTCGAATAAACATACTCGACAAATTCAAAAACTCCAAGACAAATTGATTTCGATTGATCCGACAAAACAACAATTTAATTACCTATTTAAAGTCCCAAAAAAATACTGCAAACCAATTAATTCCACAATATCGATAATTCCAAAAAACTAATTTAAATCAATAATCATCTATGCGCACACAGACGCGATAGATATCTATGAAAGAAAAGAACGTGCACATAGGCGCGAGGATAATTAGATAAAATTTCAGTGTACACACAGATGTACAAAAAACACAGTCATTTGGCCGAAACAATATATTTAATCTTTGATTTTCCTTTTTTGTCTTTTTATTGAATGGCTCAAGGAATAGACATAGTTGGAGCAATTTGGCACTAAACATCCTCATGTTGTAGAAGAACATCATTTAAATTTAGCAGGAGTTATAGTGTAAGATAAATTGTTGGAGTGGGATATAATTTGACCATTCTTTTTATTTACTTTGGATACACAGTATAATTAAATTTAACATTTATATATTTATCTATAAAAATTGATAAAAATCAAACAATACAAAGTTTTTATTAAAGTTTTTTAAAATTTATTTTAACTTATTAAAAAACGCTCTTAAAAGACATAACGCATTTAAGCTTTCATTATTTAATCGTGACCGTATTTTTGTGCAGAAAATCCCTACAGCAAATAACACCTTTTCTGATTCTGGTTGCACGGATCTAAGGTAGTTATGGCCAATTCTAAGTATTTACCACGAACTTTCACATCTTTAAGTATATCATTTCTCTTTTGATGATTTTATTTATATCTCCTAAAGTTCTTTGTTGTGGTCTTTGTGGATCTTCGAGATTTAAATTAGACTTTTCTTGTTTTGCTCGGTGAAGTTTTTCTTTCATTGATAATATAATATCGGGAACAGAAGTGTGTTACACCTCTAAAACTTCTTCTATAATATCATCCATGTTTTCAGTAAAGTTTTCATCATTTTTATCACAATGAGTTATCACCAATTTTACAATAGCTTTAGTTATTGAACTTATACTTATTTGATAGAATATATCGTAATCTTCTTCGTTTGGTGTGAAGTAGCCGTGCGGATTATTCAAATATTAAAAACCTCAGCAAAAGTTGTTTGGCTTTCCTTGATACGCAAAATCAACTCCGATTTAAATTGATTACTTAAACAGCAGTTTTGTTGAGACAATTCATCCAGCATAAATTTTAAAGTGATGTCAGCACTAAATAGATTTTTGTCTCGACAACAAAGTGTTTCCACCGCCACTTTAATAGGAAGCAGTGCTGATATCATATTTGGTAATAAGTGTTAAGGACAATTAGAATTTTTCTTACTGAATTTTTAATTAGCTGGAATCGTTCGAGTATATCTAGTAGACTATTCCATTGTGTTTTCGAATCCAATTTCAATTTCATTACTTTTCCAAATTCTTCCTTTACATATTTTTGAAGAACACAATCATTTATTGTAGGTGATCTGTGAAAAAGTTTTACGACCTTTCGTATTTGTTCAACTAGCGAGTATATTTTTTTGAGTTCAATATTATATTTGAAACTTCTTTTATGTGTCAATTACTTCAAAACCGTCATTTTCTTCACTTTCATCATCTTCAAAATGATCTGGATTCTCATAATTATTGAATTCTTCCTTTATGGTATGTCTTTTACAAAGGACTTTTACCACAGCAGTAGGTAGTTAGGAGCTTTCTGCACCCACACACCATTGCATAATAAGTAGGGAGGATTAATTACTGATTAATTACGGTGTGTCTTGATTACTTAATGATGTAATCAAGATAATTAATTTTTATATGCGCACAACTTTTTTCGATTTTTGGCGCGATTTTTTTTATTCAAATTTTGGCGAATTTTTTTAAAAATTCAAATTTTGGCGCATTTTTTAAAATTCAAATTTTGGCGAATTTATTGAAATAAAATTGTTTGAAATATTTTTTGAATAAATTTTTTTTCGCCAATGTTTGATTTAAATTTTTTTGATGGTCAGCATTTACTAATTTGCCCACTTTCATCATCACGGAAGCACCGTCTGTTGTTATTGAAATAATATTATCAAGTAAAAATTTAAATTCAAGCAATTTTTCACCAAATACTCCAACGCACTTATCTGCTAGCATAATATTTAGATTATTTATCGATTATCGATAACATTTAAATTATTTATCGATTATCGATAATATTTAGATTATTTATCGATTTATCGATTATCGATATCACAATCCCTAGTTATGTTTAATTTGACATAATTGATACATTGTCTTAAACTATATTAAAAATTTTATATATAAATATATATATTATATATATATATATATTTCCAAATAAATTAAATAAATTAATGCCATTATTTAATTTCTAGTAAATGACAAAGGAGTAATGACCATATACAAAGTGCGAATTTTATTACCTTAAACATAAAAAATATAATTGTAATTTCTGTAGTATTTTCCTTTAGAATTTCTTCATGTTTTCCCATAACAATCAATAATATAAACAAAACACAAAAAATTTTATTATCTTAAAATTTGCCACAAACTGTAAATAACTTGTGCTGCTCTATAAATATGATTATTTCAATGTAAATATTTATTAAGTCATGAAAAATATTAAAAATATCTATTGTTTTATTTTGCGGATTCAACGCGCTCAAATTATTTGTAGTTTTACAATAATTTTCCTGATTTGTTTCTTTTTCTGTTGGAACAATTTTTATTCTTTTTCGGAGAGTAAGTGTGATTTTTCAGTGAAATACTTTCGATCAACCGCCTATCAGTTATTGAGTCTGCACGAAATGCCAGATTTAGGTGTTCCGAAGTCACGGATTGGAAATATACCACCTTTTGAGTATCAAATAACAAAACAAGAAAGAATGACCATGTACAGACTTTTGGCAGTTTTTGATAAAACAATGAAAGAAAATGGAATTCCATTCTTTATTCACAGTGGCACTTTGTTAGGATCTTATAGAAACCACGACTTCATACCTTGGGATGATGACATTGATGTGTTCGTCAGTGTTGCTGAACGCTCACAATTGGAAAAGGTTTTCTATAACAAAAATGTTTCAAATCTAATTCTATATTATACACCAACTCATGATAAAATATATTTCAGTAATGATAGCGTGTCAGGAAGTAAATATGGCTGGAGATGGCCATATATAGATATCAGTTTCTACAACACTAACGGTACTCATTTATTTGATTTGAGTCCCACCTACGGCCAGTATGATACATATCCAAAATCCATCATTTTCCCCTTGACTAATAGGCCTTTATTTACAATGAATCTTCCGTCCCCAAAAGATGCATATGCTTATTGTGTATGGAGTTACGGCTTCAGTGATGACTGTGTAATGAACTATTATTCACATATAACTGAAAATCTAATGACAAAATATGTAAAAGTAAAATGTAAAGTATTCGCCAATAAATATCCTTATGTTAAAAGATATAGAACTGATAATTCTGTAATTGAAGAACTCCTATTCAAAGGAAGAGTAATTCAAAGAATTAAAGTCAATGAACCGTTATATGCAATATCTAAGTCATTTGGATTTGTTTTACAAAAAGGTTATCCGTATCCGACTGATGTCTCATTACCAAATCAAAATCATAAAGGGATATTTTAATAGTTTTTAAATAGAAAATATATAATTTTTAATTTTTATTACTGTTATGCTATTTCTTTTAATTCAATAAAAACCTTGAGGACGAAAAGATTGTGAGCGGGTAAATTCATATTATACTACTACTATGCAATTTTAAAATGCAAATATTAAAACATGAAAAATTGAGAATTAGTTAATAAATAAACATATACACCAATTTTAATTGCACCACAAAATATAAAACAATGCATTTTTGCAGTTATAAATTTCTTTGTTAATGTAATTTTAATATAAATAAATTTAAGGATAAATTTTCTATATTTACTATTATATTTTCTAATAAATTTTAGAAATTCCGGATTTATGCATATAAAAAATAAGACATTTATTTATTTATTTACATATAAAAATTCTACAGAATGAAATAAAATAAAATTTTAAAATAATCCATAAAAAGTCAATAATGATTAATACCAAAATTTGTACAAAATTAATAAATTAAATTAAAAATAAGATCTAATATTATTAAAAAAATAAGATATTTAAGAATTTTAGTATTAAATTTATTATAATTTAATATTCTAAATAAATGTTTTAAAGATAAATATATTTCACGTCAAAAATAAGTTAAATATTTTCAAAAAACGTATTCTATATAGCTCGAGCTTTTCTAACAGAATCATGAAATAATAATAATTAATTAATAATAATTTTAAAATTTTTGTAGATATTAATTAAAAAATAAACTAAAAGCTACATTAATATTTCATAAAAAAATATTATCTAAATAATATTATCTAATCCAATTAAAATATAAACATTTTACAATTCCAAAATTAAGTTAATTTTAGTGTAATTATTTAATTGAAAGATTTTTGTGATAAAATTATTTCACACAAAAAGATAAGTTAAATATTTTCAAAAAACACTATATAGCTCGTACGTTTTTAAGAGAATCATAAAACAAAGTAATTCAATCACAAACTAATTAATCTTTCAAATAGTTTAGTTAAATAATAAAAAATGTAATATTCTGAAGTGAAAAATTTGTAATTTGATTAAGATTGATTTGCTCACTTTTAATCAATTTGATTTCTTCTTTAAATTTTTTTAGTCTTTTTTTAAAAAAAATATATAAATTCTGATAAATTCTAAAAAATTATAAATACACTAATTAAAAAATAAAAATTTTATAATTTTAAATTCAGATATTTTATAATTTAAAAATTAAATTAATTTGGGTTGACAAAATAAATGCCATTTTTTAAAAAATGTCACTTTTTTAAAATAATTACCAAAAAACAGTTCAAAAATGTCAAAAGTGACACAAATATGTCATTTAAAAATAGATATTCAATGATTAAAATGTTACATTTAAGACGAAAATTGAAATCAAAAAATTAATAAACTCAAAAAACTTAATCGAACATAATGAACGACCAATCGTTAAAAATTATAAAGATCAACTGGTATTTCAAAGTATTTGATTATCTATTTATTTTTATAATCCGTTACTGTTCTTATCCTTTTTTCATAGGGGCGCCTCTTGTTGATATAATAACTGGATTGTTAATCTTTTTATCTATCGGTATATCATAATTAAACGAATGATTTATACTCATTTTCAATTGTGTTGATATATGAAAACACCTATCAACAAAATCTTCCACCTTATTTTTCCGTGCGGTGATTACATTTATTATATGTACACATGGATTTTCAAATCGTAATTTGACGCTTATTCTTAAAAACTTTTTACTATTTCAAAGTTAGTTTATTTTTTGAGTTTATTAATTTTTTGATTTCAATTTCCGTCTTAAATGTGATATTTTAATCAATGAAGATCTATTTTTAAATTACATATTGTTTTGTCACTTTTGACATTTTCAGACATTTTCATGCTATTTTTTAAATTATTAAATATTTTTTGTCACTTATGACATTTTTGAACTGTTTTTTTTGTATTTTTAGAAAAGTGACACTTAAAAAATGACATTTATTTTGTCACTTTTGACATAAAAGTGATTTAACCCAATTAATTTATATTTAATTGAAATTTTATCTGATTAAATAAATATGTAAATTATATAATAAGTTGTTGAAATATTGTAAAAAATATATAAATTATAAATGGCTTCAATTGAGTGTCCAGTTTGTTTAGCCGATTGCTCAGATATGATCGGTCAATCGGGAAATTGCTTTCATGAGTATTGTTACGATTGTATTTCAGAATGGCTGAAATCATCTAATATATGCCCATGTGACGGCTCAGAAATTAATGAATTATTTGTGTACGACAAGCTGCAAGGAAATCTTATTAATCATTTGATGATTTTGCATCCAGATTTTAGAGGACATCTGGATAAATTTGGAGTAATTATTACTGATGGTGTTCCAGCGGTTGAGTTTTTTGTTGGTATGGACAGTGAAAATGAAGGTAGTGAAAATGAAAGTAGTGAAAATGAAGGCAGCGAAAATGAAGGTAGCGAAAATGAAAATGAAGACAAAAATAGTGGCCACAGTTGTTTATCAGAATATTTAATCTGAAGTTTTATATGTATATATAGTTTTATAGAAATGAATAAATAAAATTTTAAAAATGTATTTTCATTTATTTGTTTTAGACTTCCTTTAGAATTTCTGATATTTGAGTATTTTGTGTAGCAATCTGATTTAAATATTGATTTAAATATCCAATTTTAAAAATATGATGTAAATCAAAATCCCGTAAATTATGAAAAACCACAAGTAATAAGTCTTTAGTTTTTCTAGATAAATTACATGCAGAATCAATATATTTTCCTGTAAAATGATCATGATATTTAACCCTAACTACTATCTTTTTCTCACACAAATGTTTGTGGATTGAATGGAAATCATTCTGTTTAAATTAACTCTCTTTCATTCCAGTATCTCTTCCGGATTATAAAACTTATCTGAGCTAAGGTCAACAATGTCTCGCCCAATTGCCCCACAATTTTAATCTTACTCATGTTGTTACTGTATATAGTAACTAAAAATCCTGAGCAGGTAAGCTCCATTTCTGGAACTGCTCCTCGCGATATCTTCTCTTATGGATCCTAGACTGCTGATAGAAGGAATAGCAGCGAATAGCGGTAAATTAATAGAATCAAACTACCCATGGTCTGCTCCTCAAACCGATCATCAAAATACACACCAAGCTGCTCATCAAATTGATAATCAAAATGTTTATCAAACTTTTCATTGACATCAGCAGTATCATTGTTATTGCCAATTTAATAAATTTATATGTAATTTTAGTGCTATTATTAATTCTTATATTTGTCATAAATTATATATATATATATATATATTTAATATCCATTATGTAAGTGTTACAAATATTTTAAATAAAAAATGTATAATTAAAATAAAAATAAATAATTTAATAAATAATCAAATAAAAATAATAGTTAATTGAATAATAAATTAAAATTAAATTAAAAAATAAATAAATTAATAAATAATAAAAATAAATAATTAAAATAAATAAGAAGAATTAATTAGGAATAAAAGTAATTAATAAAAATACATTGAATTTAAAAATGGAATTTAATTAACACGTTGCTTATTAAATATTTTATAAGGAGAGGGGTTAACAAAAGGTGGCCTAGTTAGTAGGTAGTTAGTAGCTTTCTTCAGCATACCTCTCCCCCTTTGGCGACGGATTAATTACGTAATTACGCAATTAATCTCCGATTACCTTGATTGCATAATTACGCAATCAAGATAATTAATTTTTGTGTGCGTATCATTTTTTTAGAAAAATTTTTAATTTATTTTGGCTGAATTTTTTTGAATTGATTTTGGAGTTTTAAATTTTTTGAAATGATTTTAAATTTTATGTATTGACTTTTATGTATATTTTAATGTATTTTAATGTTAGAGTAAATTTTAAATAAACATTAAATTAATTTTAAATATAAATTAAATTTTATTTAAGATTAATAAGAAATTTTATAGTTTAATTTGAAATTATAATTTGAAATTTAAAATAAAGAGTGTAAAAATTTCATATTAATTTTAAATATAATTTGAAAGTATAATTTTAAAGAATAATAATAATAATAATAAAGGAATAATAATAATAATAATAATAATAATAATAATAATAATAATAATAATAATAATAATAATAATAATAATAATAATAATAATAATAATAATAATAATAATAATGATAATAATAATAATAATAAAATTAAAAGTATTTCAAAGTAGGTAGTTAGGAACACACTGTGCACACACACCATTGCATAATAAAAATAAGGGGGTTCGTGACGTATTGAATTACGTAATGAAGTAATTTAATCTCGGATTATCTTAATTACATAATTATGTAATCAAGATAATTAATTTTGTGTGCGCACATTTTTCTTGATAAATTTTTTTTGAAATTTTTTTAAATTCAAATTTTTGGCGGATTTTATCAAATTTAAATTTTGCGCATTTTTTTAAAAATTCAAATGTTGGCGCATTTTTTTAATTCAAATTTTTGTATTTTAATGTAAAATTTTTGTATTTTAATTTTTTATGTAATTAATTTTTTAACTTAAATTTTTAAGATAAATTTTTAAATAAAATTTTATCGATCAATTTTTAACTTAATTTTTAAGTTAAATTTTTAAGTTAAATTTTTAACATAAATTTATAATAATAATAATAATAATAATAATAATAATAATAATAATTATAATAATAAATATAATAATTATAATAATAAATATAATAATAATAATAATAATAATAATAATAATAATAATAATAATAATAATAATAACGATAATAATTCAACCAATAAAAAACTTAATAAAAAACTAATTCTCAACACATAAAAAAACACGTAAAAATATAAAAAAATTATTTAATTTACATCATCACAAATCAGCTTATAATAAGCTCTTCTTAGCTCAGCCAACAAAATATGTACAACTTCTTTCTTCTTGTAGTCCGTGCAGCATCTGCATCTAAATGGACAAGTCAACATTGAGGGATCTGCACAAACAATGCAGTCATCTAAACATTTCAAACCAGTTCCTTGAAGTGATTCGTAATGCATCCGTACAATTTCTTCGATGTTGATTTCCAAATATTCAGGAGCACAATACGAAAGCTTGTTCTTCATATATTCAGAAAGAGTTCTTCTTCATCAGAATTGTTTAGAATACGTATGCTTCTTGCTCGTCGATAATTTTTAATTTTTACAATCGTCAGAATTCAATCTATTTAAACACAATCAGTGCTTAATAAATAATCTAGTATTTCTTCGTCGGTATTAAGATTATTAATTTTAAGTTTTATAAAATTAAATATTTCTTGTACTAGACTGTTGTATTCCAGTGTTTTTATCCCCACGACAACAACTTTTCCGCTTGCAAATACATTCACACAAAGCGGATTATACTTGACAAGTCTTATTGCCGGAAACAGTTCCGGTTCGTAAATGTTTTCTGTTTTGGTAGACAAATCATACAAGTTGATTCGAACACCCATGTCAATGTTCAAAGATAATAATTGAATTTGTAAATCTTGAATCTTATATTTCAGATCCCCTTTCTGTAATGGTCTCATACAACCCATTATCCTGAATTTTCCGCTCTTGAAGAATAAGATTGGATATTTTCCACTTCTATTGAGATTTTCCGGCCGGGAACTTCATTCCAGAGACTTCACATCTTCCTCTATAATTATTATTACCAATCATTTTCTGCTATCTATCAAATTATAAACAAATTAAATTGAATTAAATTAAATTAAATGGAATTAAGAAATGATGCAGTATATCAAATTGTAGGGCCAAGTGGGAGCTGTAAAACTTTATTTGTATGTAATTTATTACAATCAAACATGTTCAAATCAAAATTCAATAAAATATATTGGCATAGGGGCGCAGACAAAGAACATGGATTGACACAAAATCAGTTTTGTAAATTGAAAATGACAATAGTTAAGGGATTTGATAAAAACTGGTCGTCTAGGTTACGTCGAATATTCTAGCAAATAAAAAATTCATCAAAAATGACTAAAATCGAATAAAGTCTATGTTTCCCACATAAATTAAATCACAAAATATATATCATATTGCTCAAATAATTAAAATTAATCAGTAAATCAAGTATAAGTTCAATAAAAATTACCAGTCAACCCATAGATATAATTCAACGATTTTCATATTTATACTGATAACCACACCGATCATCCTCTTAAAAATCTCTAAATTATACTACTTTTGTGATTGATATCCACGAAATCAATAAAATGGAAAATGAAAGTAATTAATTGACCACCCTTTTGCACTGTAAAATCAATTAAAATTTTAGGTTTCACTAAAATATTTTTAAAAATCAACTGATTTAATCAACTTTTTAAATAGAACATAAAATTATAATTAAAATATCATTTACTATTCAAAATCTATCAGTCAAATTAAATTCTAATTGGTAAATGATTATCATAAATATATGTTTCATAAACATTTTGTTCGTAAATTTAACTTTTTTTAAAATAATCCTAAAATCAAGTCAAATCTAATAAATTATCAAGAAATTAAGTGTTTCTAAAATTATAGATTTACCCTCATTTCTTCAATAATTTCATTAAAAACATAATCAAACCCTAAATCCAATAAATTCAACAGAAAACCATAAAATTCACAAAGATGATTAAAATTTACTAAAATAAATACCTCGTAAAACTAGATATTATTAAAATTATCATAACATTTCCCTGAAAGCTCCAATTGATTTACATAGCCTAAAATTATTTAATTTTTGTCGAGTACAACCTAATCTATTGAAGGGTATAATTAAATTTATTAAAAGTTAATTAAATTTTCATTGAAAATGACAAATCAATAACAAGTCAACAAATGAAATTTTAAAGAAAATTTTCAGTGAAGAAGTAATATTGGTTGAGAAAATATACATCGAAGAGGAAAATATTCATTGAAGAGAAAAATATTCATTGAAGAGGAAAATATCCATTGAGAGAAATTATTCTTTGGAGAGAAAAAATATTTATTGAAGAGGGAAAACAACCATTGAATAACGTAAAATATGAATTGAAACTAACAAATATTCAGTGAATCGAAAATTGCTTATAATAAATTAGACGGTAAAATTTCTCAATGATGAGATGAAATATCAATTAAATATTGGGAAATATTTGAAATAAATGGAGTCTGAATTATTCACTGATCAACAAATATACTTAAAAGATGAAAATATTCACTGAAAATCTAATCTTTTTTTATTTAATGAAATATTTATAACCTGTTAAAAAAAATTTAAAAATTTTTTACAAATTTACAAATTATTTAAAATGTGCGTAAAACAGTTCTTAGACCTCTATGTTTTAGGACCTTGTTATTTTTCACATTTCTGAATCCATGGACATGAAAAGTTTATATTTATGCTAATAATTCAAGGGTTAGAGTGCCAACCAAGCAACTTTGGTGTTTTATATGTAAATTCAATATTACAAGCATTTATTTATAAAAATCAAACAAACGAACTCCTATTTGCAGAATAAGTGATAAATCTCATAAAGAATCACAACATAAATGTGTTCAAATGGAAAAATGTGAAAAAAATAATGAAATAAACTTTTTTTTTTATTAACAGAAACATAAATAAAACCTCTTAGTAAACCATTTTATTAAAACCTCTAAACACAACCATTTCTTAAAAACAAAGGACGCATTCTTATCAATTCTTAACCATTCGAAACATCTTCCATGTTCATTGTTGAATTAAATATGTCATTTTCCATCGATGATCCAGAATTCGTATGTTGGAAAATGGTTTCGAAAAGAACTTTTTCGGTACCAGGAGTTAGAATCTGTGCATCTGTGATTGATGAATTTAAAGATCCACACCCCTCTGAAGAGGTTCTTGAACCACAAGCCGATAATAAACTACCACCGGAAAAATCAAAATTAAAGGCAGAAAATGGTAATTCACTATTTGCACTGTTTGATGTAGCTTTATATAATCGAGGAGACACTTTTTGTAACCAAGCCGCTCTTTTTTGATCAACCCCTCGAGAATTCTCATTAGAGTTGGATTTCGATACAGATTTCTTTTCATTCAAAGATGGAGAATCTGTCTAATTAGAAAATTATAAAATTTTAAATCACCATAATTTTTCTTAGAATTATAGAGAAAATCTTTCGAACATTTAATTTTAAAATCAAATTTAACAAATGCTAACATGTGCAATATTCATATAATGCAAGGACATATGAGTATTTACGTCTAATGAATCATTCAAGGACAGTGAATGTGTTAAATATGATTTATTCAGTTTGAAATTTTTAAGAACCGATTAAAAACGACCTTATTTATTATGATTCTCTCGTAAAAATTGTTCTATTAACATTTATTAATAAAAAACAAAGACTGTTAAGGAGCCGGTATCAGCTATCTAGACAAGTAGATACACGTTTTTCCCTAGTATGCCTGGTCTCCTATTGGATTTCTTTAGCAAGCTAACAATACTTTTCTCAGTTCTTGATTCTTCCGGATTAACCTGTGTCTACGGTCGAATGGGCATTTAATATATAACATTTTAATCTTTTCTTTCTGTTTGATAACTGGATCTAGTTTAAGATTTTCTTTTTACTCTTTAGACTTTATTTCTGTTTCAAATTTTAAATCACTTATTTTTAAGAACTCTAACCACGCTTAATGAATTTCTTTATGCCATGTCCATAGTCTATTCTTGTAGTTGTAGTGATTAAGTAGTCTGCTTTTATTTAATATAAAGTTTCTTACAAAATTCTAGGAGGGGTGCTTAAAGTGTGCTCGATTTTCGATCACTTGGAATTTACAAGAATAAACAGAAAATAGAGCAGCACCAACGAAAACAATTAAAAGACAAAACCTTTTAACTGAACAAATGATTTAAAATAAACAACGAACTATAAATGATTAAATATTACGAATTCTAAAAAAGAAAACAATTAAAAAATAATTAAATTATAAATGATAATTTATATGTAATTCAATTATTTTTTAAGTATCACAAAAATTTGCATTGAATTAAATAAAAGAAAACGCCAATCCAACACACACACATTTATATATATATATATATATATATATATATATATATATTATACTACAATATATTTCGACTGATCCACTGTCATCATCCGGTGAATTTGATCTTTATTCAAACAAATTTATTCATTAATATTTTTTATTTTACATTATTTTATAAAGCATTTATAAGAAACTAATTTATTTGTATAATTTGTTTTGCGGAAAAATAGATTTTTTTTATCAGAAATTTAATCATAGAATAATAATAAATATATTATACTGAAAACCAGGCTTAATCCTAAAAAATCAAAATGTTTTACTAAATAAAAACAAATAAATATTTGCAATATTATATTATATTTTTATAAGAACTTTTTTTGTTTTTCACATCTGATTTCTTTATAAGTGATATAATATTTTCTACAAAATTTGACTATGAATCAGATTTATTTAGGGGGTATTCACGAATTTTAGGCATGAATTTTCAAATGAATCACTTAAAAAAATTGTGCCGAAAATTCGTGAATACCTTAAATAAATCTGATTTATAGTCACATTTTTTAGAAAATATATTATTTTAATTTTTAAAATATAAATAGAATCTTAGCTGTTTCGATCAGAGAGTTAACTGTGCTACAGGCATAAGTGCGAAATAATTAAAAAATAATGAAATTTTCCATTTATCCAATAATATGTGGTAATATATTATTTATAAATCGTAACATCATTTTTTTACATCAGCTATCGATTCTTGTTATCCATTCCTACAATTACAATATGTAATAACAGTAAAAATAAACGTTTTACGTTAAGTGTGAATGATAAATAAAAAAATCGATTTGTTGAATGATGAAAAAGTAACATAATTAAAAAACTTAGTTTCATATTATGTAATTGTTTATTTTATTAGAATTTTACTATGGAAGAAAAGAAATTGTGGGATTGTAAAGACGGAAATTAAATATGAAAATATCTTCAAATTAAAATGTTCAGCAGTATAAGGTAACTTCTAATCTGACAGGAATAGAAAGCAATATAAACAATGTAGAAAGAGAATATGAGATCTCATTAAAAATAAAATTTTTGGTAGATAAGAACAAAAATTTGATTTTTAATATTGATTACAAAGATCCAGGAAGCTAAAAACCAACAAATTAATGAAAAAGAAAAGTATTAACAAGTAAGTTAACAGAAGTACAAGTAATTGTATTATAAAATCCCAATATTTTTACATTAACACGTTAATTGCTACATGAAACAAGTGGGTTTCACACTTATGGTCTCATCCAGTATTGTGGCAGCTTACGTGTTAACTTTCAATTTTAATCGACAGCATATTATGTTTATCTGTAGAACGACTCCTCTCTATCGAATGAAGCACATCCTACTATTTTTATAAGGGAAATTATTTAAAGGCTTTAAAGCTTAGAAGACTGATTAGTATTAATAAAATATAAATTAAAAATCAACCTGCATTGGAGAGTTTGGAGGTTTGATGTCTTGATGCAATGATAAATTCTTTCTTTGAATTTCTCTATGGACATTTTCTGCTAAAAGCAAAATAGTAAAAAAAATTTTCATAGATAAATCAAAATTTTGTTTAAATAAAAATGAAATATATTTCACCGATATAAATATATATATATATAAACTATATAATAATATGTATATTATTGAAACAAAATGTTGTTTAAAAATGGAGGAATTATATTATGAAGTCGAAAAACCTTCTATTGTTGTTATGTAACTATAGATTAAAACAAATTGTTGCGTGTTTTCTTCACAATTTAAAATTCCAATTATTTGAATATATACAAGAATAGAGTCCATAAGTTTAGTGCAAATAAACAAAATTCTTTGATAAATAAATATATTTAACAGTAATTTAAAGATTAATTTATATACCATTTGTCTTCATTTCTTCTTCAGTAACAACTTCCGTAATGAGATTGAGTAGATCATTTTCTCCATATTGCATCATTGGATCTGACGGGGGTTGACTTGAGTATGGCTGTTGGTGGAGATATGCTAGGAAGGATTGTGATGAATTGTCAATGTTGTTATCCATACATACTTGGGACATTATCTGATAATCAAATGAACTGCTAAAATAATTCAATGTTGAAATTTTTATCACTAGACTATAAAAAACCATTTTTTACAACTTAATTAATTATTAATTTATCGAATGAACGAAAACATATTTTGAAATATATTTGTAAAAAAAATAATAAAAACTCAATCAAGCGGAAAGAATGAAATCTAATGTAACTAGAATTCTCAAAAAATGTCGCCTTACCAAGCTAAACGAAACTGCTAAATAATTGCTTATTTTTTTTCTTCACATACAATAGGGGGAAATGTTTGAAACATAAAAATAAATGAAAATTATTCACAAATAAAATAAGACTCATGTTTATAGTTAAGGATATTTAAAATAAATATAACATTCATTTCAAACGTGAATTAGGATCTTTTCATAAAATATTCAATGTCATAAACATGACTGCAAGAAATATATAACAGCTCACTCAATACAATTGATGCTTTGATTTCTCTCCAACAAAGATTCTACGTAGTCGTAAACTTGATGTTTTAAAAACCCTTAACATTACCATATTGTCCTTTAACCTCGATACCCTCTAAACCATAATTCACAAAAAGTTTTCCAAAAAATTTAAAAATAGTTTCTAAAGATATTATCTATTCTGAAATTGAGATTGAACAAAAGCAGGATATATAATTGTGTCGAAACCTATAATTATCAAATCATAAAGTGAGAGCTCCAGGAAAAAATGCTTGAAAAGCACTCACTGACATAATTAACTAAATTTTTCGGGGGAAATCTTTTCAATTAAGTCCATAAAAATTACATTTTTTCATCAATGAATATCACATTTCCACTGACCTCAATCTCTATCACATTTATATTTTTCATAATAAATTAATTTTTAATTAATTAATATTTCAGTTAATTCTTCTAAATGAAAACACAATTTAATATGAATATTTTTGTATTCGAGATTTTATAATAATAAAATTTAAAAATAATTGTTTTAATCATATTAGTGCTAATTATATCGTAGAAGAAATTTGATTA
Source organism: Schmidtea mediterranea (assembly GCA_022537955.1). Lineage (NCBI taxonomy): Eukaryota > Metazoa > Platyhelminthes > Tricladida > Dugesiidae > Schmidtea > Schmidtea mediterranea. Next base: position 116,638,033 of record CM039679.1, read on the forward strand.
AAAAAATTAATAGCTTGTGAGACTGACATTGTTATGGTGAAATTTTCAACAAAAAATGCAAATTATATTTACATTGTAATTTTAATTTAAACCCGAAAGTGTTCGTAAAAATAAATTCTAAGTACGCATTAATAAAAATTATAGACTAAACTTAATTCTTTTCTATTAATATTACTTATTTACTTGCATTAAATCCTCATCAAAATAGAATTAATTTTTATTTTCAATTTTTTTCTATTTCTTTTGTTTAAATTAGATTTCTTCATTTAATAGGATTTATAGAATTTAGAGCTACAAATATTATGAAGTAATGTTTGAATATTTTATATTAATTAGTTTACTTGTAATTATTAGGGTTTATTTATAATTTATAATTTCTATAACTGCATGTTTATCGAAAAGAAAATTACATAGCCAACGAAACGTTGTTTTATTTTCCACAATTTGTTACGGCCTTGTGTCACATAAATTCTATTAGGCAGTGCAGCCCTATTTTATTTCAGTTAAATATGTTTTAGCACTATTCATATTGATTCGGTCCATTGAATCAATAGTTTTTATTCAGAAAAATTGTGCTGTCAATTCTGTTTTATATATTAGATATTTATATATTATTTATGTAATTATTAAAATAATTATTTATTATTATTATTATTATTATTATCATAATTATTATAATTATTATCAGGTTAGTTTATTCACACAGTGAGTCACCAAAACATACAAAATAATTGAAACCTAATAATAACATAAATAAAAAGATTAAAGAATACAAATTTATACGACTCAATGTTTTTGTTATTTGCTGGATGTCAATATCAAGTAGTAAAATGTTCGTTTCTCCGTGTTAGAAAGATGATGTTAGGATAATCACATTGGGTGTTGCCTATTAATAACATACACAAGTAAAGAGTATAAATCTATCATTTCACCGGCTAAAAAATTACGGATTTTTTTCTTACCCCAAACACAATATTAGTTTCCCTTGTTTGACAGCATGGCCTAAGTAAACGCTTTTTAGAAAGTTATTATTATAAAAATAATAAAAAATAAAGATATTTTTACATCAACAACATTTTGAGCAATCAAACATCAGACGCTTTATTCTACAAATATTCTATTATTTTAAATTCTATATTTTATTATTAATTTTACTTTAACATAGTTAACAAATAATTTAATTTAATATTTGATTTAACTTGAGCTTTACATACAATAAAAAATCAAATAAAAGTTCAAAAATGTGCATTTTATCACTTTCTTCTTTGTGAAAGTCATCCTTACGAAACAAGTACCAGAGACCCAGTCAATTGATTTCATTCCAAATTTCTTGACACCATTTATGCATTTGATATATACAAGTCCTTCATAATTAAAGTAATTAATTGCTTGATGTATACATGTATACATGTATGAACCTCTTATGAATCAAGTCTCATAATATCCTGGTCTCTAATATCCTAGATATTATTACTTGTGATTAAGTTGTTATAAAATAAAATTTAATAACCTTATTTTTATAACCGTAAATATCCTAAAGAAATCAAATGGAAGCGCAGCATTTTATTAACATTTATTACGGTAGCTGCCAAACAATTCTTTTCAAAGCTTCTCCCGTTGCTCAAACAACAACTACCATACGTTTTTCAAAGAACTTTAGACTTTACCAACTTCATCATTTTGTTTTTAATTGTTCAGGTACAAACAGTAAAAAGCTTAAGCTTAATAATGAAATCTTTATCTACAATCAAAACATAAATAAAAACTATTTTATTAGTGTGCAAAATTATTATATTAATTAATTAAAAAAACACAATTGGTTAATTATTTGATTTAATGAATTCATTATAAAATACACTGGCTTCCATAAAAATCTGGCCCTTGGGAAATCGCCTCTGTTTTATATGGTGGCAACCAATGCGTTGAGTTCAAAAATAATATGTTATATATAATTGAGTCATATTAAATAACAAGTTTGTCAAAACGTTATCAAATTCTAATTTGAAAAATATTTAATTGAAAACTGATTAAAATTTTTAATTACTCGGATTTGTTTTAATATTCAAGTTAAAAACAACCATAATTTTCCTAATCAAATCTAAATTAGAAAAATTAATTTAAATTCTTATTGGTCAAAAATTTCCCGAGATTCCATTACACTCCCATAGTTAAACATTCTAATTTTTTATTGATTCAAACAAAACATGTTTTTGAATTTCTCAGTATTAAAATAATTATGAATGGATGAGTGAAGACAGCAAGAAATTGAGAGACATACACGCATACACACGTATATATATATACATTAATTACTCTCTTATTCGCCAAACTCCAATAACCGCCATTTTTATACTATATAACCTCCATTAATATAGAAATTGGTATTGATTCAATAAGCAAAGCACAGAAAAACGAAAATTTAATGACTTTGGATAACTGGATAATAAATAAATAAATTTTTTACTGGGTTTTTTAATAAATTTTATTATTTCTTGGCCGCGACTATTTTTCACAGTCTAGTTTTTGATGGATAAGAGAGTAGTTAATGTATATATATATGTTACTGTATATAAATTTTTTTAAATTCTATTTAAAAAAATTTCATAACACCATAATTAAATGAAAATAAGGAATATTCAAACAAATTCTCTAATAAAAATCATATTTCAAATTGTATCAAGATATAAAACTTTATTTTTTTAAAAACTAAAAATTATTATCATTTACTTAAAATAATTTTTATAAAATAAAATACATAATTCAATTTAAATTTTTTAATAAAAATGTTTAACAAACAACGTTATAACAAACATTTAATATGCAAAACTATATTTTATTATATAAATACGCTCAAAATCAGTGTGAACTGACAACTTTGAACATTAATTATATAATTTAAAGATATTATCAACAACGCCCCAACAATCCTCAAAAACTCGAGCGCAAAAATCACCAACTAGAGCTTGAGATTTATAAATAACTTTACAGGACGTCGAAACAATCCTAAACTGATTTTTTTTACATGACAAGTAGTGAAGGCAATCCGGATAATATTCGGTATAATCTATCCGGATATTTGATTTTCATCCTGACTTTTAAGATTTTTTTTATTGAATATAGAATCTATGTAATGGCGTTTGGAAAAGTACTAAAAAGGGCAATATCAAAAATAGTAAGCATATTAAATTCAAAAATATTTGTTTTGCTGACGTATTTAATTATTTAATTTAAATTTATTCAATTTTTAAAGATCAGAGTTTAGTTTACTTTAAATCAAATAAAAGGTATATATGAATTTTGTTATAATTAATTAAAAATATACATATTAGTTTGTAATTTTAAGGGATATAATAATGTTTTCAAAAACATTGGAGGTTTAGATTCATTTTGATAAAAAATGACTGTAAGGCGACATGTAGAAAATGTGGTACTAATATCAAATGCAAGGGATCTTCTACACTACACTCATTAATAATTTGAAAACACATCAAATTTTTATCAAGAATGAAGTCGAAACTAGAAATGTGATCCAATCTCCAAAAGTTGTAAATTCACGACAAATTTTAAATTTTGTTAATAGAGAAAGCTTAAGTTGACAAAGCACTAACCTTAGAGATTTACCTAATGCCAAACCAACACAAAAATCATGAGAATTTACCACTCAGTCTCTTTAATAATATACAAAAAAGATTTAGAATATCTATTTTAAGTTGTAACGCAACCATAGAATAATCACTTTTCGTAAATTGACAAACTTGGATGATAAATGCCACGCATGAAATACTCACTATATTTCGTTTCTAATTAAATTCACAAAAGCTCTCAGATGTAGTTTAAAGATCAGTTTCAGTCGCTTCGCTGAATATTTCAGTTTGATAGTCTTATTCTTTCCGCTGAAAAAGCAAATCCAAAAAATGCAATCGAAGATATATTATTTGCTAAAAATTATTTATGAAAAAGAATTTTAATTTTTTATTCTATAAAATTTGTTTTTAATTTTATTTGATTGAAAGTGTTTATTTTTGACAAATTAAATTGTTTTTATTTTAATACATTTAGAAGATGATTATTATTAGTAAATTTGTTTTAAATATTCCTAGGTTTGATAAGTTATTGATGTGATTTCTAGCCCGATGAAGAATGATAACTGTCGATATATATATATATATATATATATATATATATACAATTAGTATGGTTAAACCGCTTGGTCAAAAGTTAGCTGTAATACCATAAAAAATTGTTTTAGGCATGCTGGTTTCGGCGAAGTGGTTGAAGGAATGGCAATAAATGAAAATTTTTCATCTGATATAGAGGAATATTTTGAAAAGCTACACTCGTTTACTGATTTTGTTAATGCTGAAGAAAATTTAGTAACAGAAAATGTCACTGAACAGGAAGTAGAATTAAATTTATAGCTATCTGATACATCAGATAACAATCAATGTCATAAAGCATTTGAGTGCATGCAACAAGTAGTTCTTTTTTATTCAAATCAGGATAAAACTGACCATTTACAAGAAAGTTTAATAGCAACTGAATCAGATTTGGAGAAGATTTTACTCAAGAAAAAAACCAAGCAGCGGAAAATAACTGAGTTTATTTAAAAAAATAAATGTGCTGATTAGTAAAGTTTTATTTGATATTTTTTAAAATTATCCTAATAAAAAGGTATCTGTTAAAGAGAAGTATCGGTTATAGAGAACATTTTTTCAAGTCCCAAAAATATTCTCTTTAAGCGGTATCTACTGTATATATATATATATATATATATATATCAATTTTCTCAATTTTCTCAATTTAATGACAAATTAGGTCTAGGCAGGTTAATATATTTTAATTATAATAAATTTGTTTTTTGAGAGATACGAATAAGAATGGAACTCATGAATAATTAAATTAACAGACAACTATAAACTATGTTATTTACAGAGGTGTTGAAAAGTATTTTCAATGAAATTATATTTCTAAAAAAAATCATTCGAATCCATTTAAAGTCTACATGCAAAACATTGACATTTCATCGGCTTTGCCATTCAATGTTTACCAAGTCTGTTGTTTTAATGAGGCTAGGAAACTGATGGAAAGTTTAAAGAAAAACAGTTATGTAACGCTTTAAAAAATGTTACATTAAACAATTACAATAATTGGTTTGCATAAAATAGCATTTTCCTCCGTAAAATTAAGTGATTATCAACCGTAAATAGAAATGCGAATATTTTCTACATCGCTACGAACTATAAATAGAATTTACAAATCAGTAGAAAGAATTTATTCCTCTTTCAATTTTACAGAAATATGCTGATTTTGTTTTAATTGATGAAATGGAGTTGAAGAAATTAATAGTTAGAGCAGCGAGATCGTACAGAATTTTTTATTAACAAGTGGTTGTTTTACTCTTACTATATATATAATTTGGTAGGAAATTTAAGTTTCTCTTCTAGGGAGATCATCTGACAATTTGTCATTCAAAAGAACTTTTTATATAATTCAAGGTTTAAATTCTGTGTTTTCAAACTTTTCTATATAAACCTAAAACTACCATCTTAGCACCAAAGAGGCGTTTTCTATCTGATTTTTTAGATGAAAGGCTAATAATTAAAGTAACAGTGTTTGTTGTGTCCTGTTATTTTATTCTTTATAAAATTTTATACATCATTTTTATCTTGACCCAATAGTTCCTTTTCAATTTGAACAAAAAGCAAGAGCCATTTTTTATTTTCATTACATTACAATAAGCGACATAAAATATTCTTTAAACTTAATTTGTATTACTGTTTCTTCTGTTTGTAAATTATAGAATTTTTTTCACTATATTCTTTGTTTTTTCAGTTTTCTGCATTTATTTTTTTTAAATATTTTTTTGCCTTTTTTATCTCAATTTTTGGACGAAAATAACAAGCATAATAATGGTATGTTTTTGTTTGATTTAGTTAAACAATTAAAATAAAGTTGACTTACCAAAATGTGATTCCTTGGTATCATTAATTGTATAAAAGAACAAAGTTATCTTTCAGAGATTAAGTTTGCTTTGCATCAATTAAACTGTAATTAATCATGTAACTAGTGTGGAAAATGCAGATATATGTATATATAAAGGCTCTATGATTTTTTGTAAAAAAAATAGTATGGATTAAGTGTATTAAGTGAAGAATTTAGTCTACGAAAAGCTCGAAATTAATACAAAGTCTCTAGAGTTTTTGTCGGTAACTATTACGATCCCACTAAATAAAGCCAGATAGAATCTAACTGGATTGGTACGATTAAAAAAAATTTGATTGTATTATTTTGGTATAAAATAAAAAATAACAAAATTTAAAAAAATTACGCCGGACATTTGTTTGATTACAATAAAAAGTATCGCTATAAATTTTGAATGGAACTAGGGAGGCAACAGGGAAAAGCCTACGGCTTAAAATCCTCAATAAGACCATTTCAATGCATTATAATAATAAAAATAAATAATTAACAGTATTAAAACAAATACCATTGAAAATTCTACAGAAGAATTGATAACAAAAAATATACCAACAATTATAACATCACCCCGGCTCCATATTTATAATAGTTAGTGAGAAAAAATTTCAACAAATTTTACATGCATGGAAAATTTTTGCTGCTTCCTTCGTCATTGTCAACTATTGAATGTGATTCAGGGAGGAAATAACTCTATGAATATTAGATTATTAATGATTTATAGTATGAAATTGTTTCCAGCGCTTTACTACTCACAGTTGGGTGTTATTTTCGAAATAATTTAATGCCTGAAAAATTTCATTTAGATTATTTTAGATTTTTTTTTCGCAAAAAAATTTTTAAATCAATATATTTTTTAAAAACTTTTTGAAAGATTTTTTGTTAATTCCTAATAACCAATTAATAAGCTAAAACAAAATTCAATTGCACATTCCAACTCTAAAGGAATCACATTTATTTGTTGATAAAATTGGGGGAAAATTAAATAAAAACAAATTTTCTTTTAATTTAATTAGATTTATTTTTTTCAATCTAAAAAACCCAAAGGATATTTTTCATTTTACAGTTCAATGAAAACTAAAAAAATGAATCAATTAAATTACCAATTATTAATCCATTGATTGATTTTTTGCTGGTCATTTATTAATTGATTACAATTATTAAATGCTGGAGTTTTTTGAATTAATTGATTAAGGAAATTCACTAGCACATATCTCTGGTGATGAAGAGTGGTTTGAGGAATCTCTGGCTCTTGGTGAGACAGACACTAAAATAATAATAATAATAATAATAATAATAATAATAATAATAATAATAATAATAATAATAATAATAATAATAATATAATAATAATAATAATAATAATAATAATAATAATAATAATCATAATAATAATAATAATATTGATAATAATAATAATAATACTAATAATAATAATAATAATAATAATAATACTAATTATAATAATAATAATAATAATAATAATAATAATAATAATAATAATAATAATAATAATAATAATACTAATAATACTAATAATAATAATAATACTAATAATACTACTACTACTAATAATAATAATAATAATAATACTAATAATACTAATAATAATAATAATAATAATAATAATAATGATAATAATGATAATAATTATAATCATAATAATAATAATAATAATAATAATAATAATAATAATAATAATAATTATAATAATAATAATAATAACAATAATAATAATAATAATAATAATAATAATAATAATAATAATAATAATAATAATAATAATACTAATAATACTAATAATAATAATAATAATAATATTAATAATAATAATATAATAATAATAATAATAATAATAATAATAATTATAATAATAATAATAATAATAATAATAATAATAATAATAATAATAATAATAATAATAATAATAATAATAATAATATTGGGTAAATAAATATAAGTAAAATTAGTTTTATGCAATATTCGAAAAAGGTTTATTAATAGTTATTAAAAGTTTTATTAATAATATCACTTACAAGTGAAGTTATTTTTTAAATTATTTAATTTAAATACATGAAAATCTTTCTTTAAACTAAAGCCTTGAATATTTCCAATGACATATTAAGGAATAAAGATGCATTATGGACCGTTTACAACGTTTTATGAAATATAAGAAATCGTGAACTATTTTAAAAGACGGTGAATGGCGTTCTTGGATTTATTCATAAGTGAAAATCAAGAAGATTCTTATACAGTGTCCTTTTTGACCTGGAAACAAAAGCAGAAAAAGGCAAATAGCTAGTGCATCAGAACTTCTTGGAATGGTTTGCACTAAACTTATCGAACACATAACAGTATGCTTTGTGATTCAACTTTTCTTTACCACGCTTCGATGTAACATTTTCCATCTTACTGGTTTAACAGAATTATAATATGTGATATATTTATGAAACTCTACTTAACTTATGATTTTAGTCCAGAACACTCTTGCACTTTTATAAATGTAAAGCGCACGCATGATTAGGCAGGTAAATAATGGCTTAGGCCATCTGTGCGCCAAAACGGCTCTGCGTCAAAATGGTCGAGCCAGGATGTCACGTATCGATGGAACTAAGTTAAATGAGTCTCAGAAATAAGTAAATTATAAATAAGACTGATTCGTTCAGTGTTAAATGTGTCAAAGTCTTCTTCAAAATTTTACCTTAACTTTTAAAAATTAAATTATACTTAAAATAAATTTTATATTATAAAAATAATATTAAAACTTAACATCCAACTAAATAGCTAAATGAATTGATAAATTTTATTTTGGTCAATATTGCGCACTTTTTGTTTTATCATTCGGACATAGCATTATTTTTCGAAATTCTTAGTTAATAAATTATTTTTTTTAATATTTTTGCATACAAGTCATTTTTCTAGCTTTATTCGTTGAGTGAAATTAAGCTGCAGACTCCACTTCTTGTGGTGACCTTCCGTCAATTTCTTTAAGTTTCAGCTTTGTAGCCGTACTTCCCCGGAACCCAAAAACTATGGTTTCCCGGTGGCTTTTAGTAAGAAGAAATAATTCATCTTTACTAACTGTCAGTTGGCATAGTTTATGATCAGAACTAGGATGGTATCGTTCTAGCTTTATTCGTTTTAAATAAAGTCTTATCATACAGTTTAAATTACACTAAAACCTCGATTTGCGTCGTTAATTGGGAATCAAGAAAGACTACGCAAATCGAAATTAATTTTTCCATATAAAAATGTATTTTGTTAATTAGTACTAGTAGTGGGATGTGCCACCTCAAGCACATGTCACCTCCAGCACACCCCCCCCCCTGCTGAGAGAAAGTTTTTCTAAGTGCAAAAGTACAAAAAATTTTTAACACAAAGAAAATGACTCATTCAAGGTCATTTGAACAAAGACGATGACTCATTCAAGGTCAATGGATGACTCATCATAAATTTTCAAGGTTACCAAAAGTAGGTCAAGGTCACCAGATGACTAATCAAATTTTTTCAAGGTCATTCAAAATTTCTCAAGGTCATATTATTTTTAAACATTTTTGAATTTTAATTTACTCTATTTTTTTATAAGTACTATATATTTTGTAAATTTATTTTATTATTATTATTTTATAAATATTTTTATTACTATTTTTATTATTATTTAATAAATATTATTATAATTATTATTAATATTATTATTACATGTTTTAATTTTTATTAAAAGTTTTATTTATTATTATTATTACAAGTTTTATTAATATTATTATTTTTTAAAAAGTTTTATTTATTATTTTTATTACAAGTTTTAGTTATTATTAATATTATTATTATTTTATAAATATTATTATTGTTAAAAATATTTCTATTAAAAGATTTTATTAAAAGTTTTTATTTTTAATTTTTATTATTATTATTACAAGTTTTAGTTATTATTAATATTATTATTATTTTATAAATATTATTATTTTTTTTTAAAAATTTTTATTAAAAGTTTTATTTATTAATATTATTATTATTATTATTACTTTTTTTATTCTATTATTACTTATAAAAACTTTTATTATTATAAATATTATTATTACTTTTTATTATTCTGTTATTACTTATAAAAACTTTTATTATTATTATTATTATTATTATTATTATTATTACTTTTTTATTTGATCAATAAATATCTATTATATTGTCAAATATTTCTGCAAATTGTTCATCGAGAATTGCAGGATCAGCTTCAAGCATTACTATATTACCGTCAACATCAAGGACATCAACCCCTCTATAACGACCATATGCAAAACTCGAGTTTTTCCCTACCCAAGCTCTCTTATCGTCATGGTTATTTAATGCTATTTTCGAATTTTTAAAAGTAAACAGCTGGTGATTTCGGGTCCCTATCCTAGTTTGAGGTAATGACATAATAGTATTGTTATTATAACAATGCAAATATGATTGGTGTTTAATGTCGGTACCCGGTAATTTTACACCCTTAGCGCGCATTGTTGATTTATTTCCTAGCAAGCTATAACATTTAAGGCGCAAGAAAACCCACTCGCTATATCCTAACCCTTTACTCTCATCCTTGAACTTGACAATAACCGAGTCAAGTCGTCTAGAATATAAAGGATGAGAAGGATCCTAATTTGATGTGTCTAATAGGTCACCCGAAATCATCGCTTTTAATAAAATTTCTAATTTTAAATTTTTTATCTCCAAAAAGAAGCTGTCTGTATCACCGGCTACTATATTGATATCACAATTATAAATATCACGATATTTTTATAACTCAACATACTGTAACTGGTACATCCGTAGTTTGGATAAATCTAGAACTGATTGACCGATATAACTAGGTCTATCCAAACAAATTGAGTCCTTATTAAGATGAGCGGCAAAAAGATCATCAGTAATCTCTATTGTTTTTCTAAATGCCGGTTTTGACGAATATGTAATTAACTTTTCAGCTGAATTACATAATCGCAAATTCATCCTCTTTTTAAGGTTCTCAACAGATTTACCATACAGACTGTTGTTATACAATTTAAATAAATCTCTATATAATTCACTATCTGCCTTTGCACGCAAGTTATTGTTTTTATCGATATAATATTTAAAAATAGGAGCTTGCTTGTATTTAATAGCTCTATGTATATATGTAACCTTAGCCCCAAGAGAAAGATAAAGCCTGAGAAGCCTCCAATGAAAAACATAGTTCTTCTTAGGATAATGCGTGAGCATTAACTTCTCAACTTTTGAATTTGGTGGGCACATCTTTTCCGGTCCAATCGGAAAGTCATTTAAAAAATCATGTAAATTATCTGAAATCTCGATATCAACTTCCATAGTATATCCATATGGAAGGATTTCAATATCCACAACATTCGCACATTCACTCAAAACCTCATCCAAACCATCATACACCCAAGTAAAATCAGCGTAAGGAAGACTTTGGCTGAGACCACAACCATACAGATTATTTATATCTATGCACAATAATTCTGTATCCTCCGAAGCAGCAACGTAATGTGTGTTAACAAATGTTAACCCACCCCGTATTCCACCTTCGTAAAAATTGAACATTCCCATGTCCTGTAATAGTTCAATGGGTTCCATTAATGTCATAAGCGCTGAAGCCCATGACATACCCGGAATTCCATAAAAGTTTAGAGGTTCAAGACCATTGTAAACAATAGCCTTGGCACGGAATTGTTGAAAATAGTCCGCAAGGAGGAATACGTCAAGTTTAAGGTAAATTAACATATAATCACGCAAAGTCCTACAGTTTTGCTGCGTCCAGATTAGTTGTGCTCTATCGTACTCATCTTCACTTACTTCACTTTTAACTTCCTCAAAAATTATACGGAAAAATACCTTTACAGTCGACTATAGAACCCTGAAAGACAGACGAAGTCAATGGAAGAGAAGTTAGCGTTTTCACAGTCTTAGCTAACGAACAATTAACAAATTGCATACTGTCGATAAAGCGAACAGCCAATTTGTTAATGTGAACAATTATCGAAATAAATTTTTCTGTAGAGGTCGGTATGATATCTAAATTCCATGAAGGAAAGCGATCGAGACCATATTTTAAAATATGGTGATTATTATCGATTGCAACAAGGCCCACGAAGATGCGGAGACATCGCAGCTGTGGACGAACCCCGATCGACAGGTCCAATTGTGATTTTTTATTGAATTGATTCAGATGGGTTGATGATACTTGACTGAGGATGAGAATGTTTGCGTAAGGATTTGTCCAGGTCTTTCCATTTAACTGTTCACTATGACCTGAACCCAACGCTGTCATAAAATATCCCAAAACTAGACCATCAAACAGAAAGTTGTGATATTCATCCATAGAATATTTATTGGGATTTTATCAAGTGCAGTTTTAATACGGCTTGGAACCGTAATATTTAGCATTTCAATCCAACGAAGAGTTTTTCCTGCTTCACTTTTATCGAATTGTGCAGCTTGAGGAGAAATAATATGAAATATAATTCCAACTTGTGGTTTAAGAGTAGACAAAGCTTCTCGAGCTGTGTTAGCCTCTTTGGCTAGACGAGTCACAACTACGCGAAACATCGTATTGATAAAGAGTGTGAGACAATTCACATTTAAGAGTCTGGTTCTCTTGTTTCATGATAAATTGTTGAAGCATCATAGCATTACATTCATCCTGAAAAGATTTCAATAAAGCTGGAATGGATGTAAAACTGGGCATTAGAACTCTAATTTCAATCAAATCATCTCGAGCAAACTGTACCCCAGTGACTGGATTTAAATCACTGGTTGTTAAGTATTTATCAATTAACCTTCTTTCATAAGCATGCCCTGAAAATCTATTAAGAACTGGAACTTCAGGAATTTCATTATAAATCGAACATATTAACAACATCTTAAAGGAGATTTGAACTATTTCAAGTTATTTATTTATTTTTAAATTACAAAAAAATTCCTCTAATTTAACCGATGCTCACAAAATTGACAAAATTACAAATTCCAATTTTTTACCAATTTACACTAAATATTTAAACAATTATTTTTAATTTACAATTATTTTTTTTAAACCATTATCACTCAATTAAAAAGCCATATTTCCAAATAAAAGTCTTTTTTTTCATTTTCATTTTTTCACAAATTCTATTTTTATTTTTCCGGCCTTAATTTTAATTATTGTTGTTACTTGGAGAAAAGACTCAAATTTTGAATCCATTCTCCAAGTTACTAAACTACTTGGGGCTAAGGGAACAGACTAACCAAATTCTCAACAGTCATACCCTCTTAAATTATGAAAGACTATAGGTAGTAATCGATAAATCCTAAGAGCTATATTACATTTTCGGCAAGCTGCCCCTAGATAATTACCAGTAAAGTGGCAATGATCTCTAACCGGATGTACAATCGGTTTTTTACATAAATAACAGGTTCGACAAGATTTAAACTGTCGAACCTCACTGAAAGACATAGGCCCTATCAATTTATCCCCTTCCAAATCATAGTACGAATAACAATTTCAGTTGCAATTTCCTCAATTTTCTTAAGAAAATCAGGAATGTAATCAAGACCATAAAAGTAATATGATTTTGTGTCAATTATAACAGTTGGTGTGTACGAAAACACATTTATTGCTAATTTTAAAGTCGAATTTTTCTTTTCAAACTTTGGGATATTTATTAATTTCATGGGACAATCCGTGACCTCATCGTATTCTAATTTATAGACTTTTTGGGGGTTCTCACCAATTATATCTTTCTTTAATAAATAAAGAATAGAGTAAAGGAAGCACTTGTCGTCATTGTTTTTTATATTTACTATAGCTCCTTTATTTTTCAATGCAGAAGGGGTTTTAATATATTTATGTCCAGACAGACGATTAATAGAAGCATATTTTGTTAAAATAAAGTGAATTTCCATAATATTAATAACACGCCATCCACTGCCTAAATGGGTGAATTGTTCTATTTTTTCATTAAGCTTATTAACCCCATCACTTAAAAAGTTATCCGAAAATGTCTCCGCATTATTCGAAAAATAATTGTCACGGATCTCACCATCTTTTTCAAATTTAATTAATATTGCAAATTGAATTTTAACGCTCCCCATTTTATTTATTTCTAAAATTAATTTATTACTGATTCGCTCAGTTAAAGTTATTGTAATTAGTTGCGCGTTTTCAAATCTATATAAATTAATATTTATTGTTTATAGCTAAAAGGTTGTGTGTTTAACTTTTCATTGGTCTAAATTAGTATAAAACTAATTGTTATTTCAATTTTTATCATTATAATGGATGTACCAGGCGCAGTTCAAGCTATGAATGAAATTAAACATTATGGTAATTAATAATTACTAAATATTATTATTATTATTAACTATTTGATAGATGATTATTTTAAAGTTATTAAAGAACGTCTGGAATTCTATTATCCAGAAAAAAATGAAATATTGAAGAATAAGCCAAAATCAATAATTCCAGATTTAGTCTTTAATTATACGTCAATATGGATATTTACCGTAATCGACGAGTTCCTATGGGATGTCAAGCGAAACAGATTGTCAAAAGATATGGAACCTAAATATCCATGTGGTGATGGATGTCATTGCTGTGCGGCCCCGATATCGAAAGTATGTGGAATGGGCTTTGAATAAAGCTCTTCGACAATATTATTATAGTAGAATTATAATAAAAGTTTTTGTTGTATATGTCTTGGTTTTTTATTATTAATAATAATAATTATTAATTAATAATAATATTTATAAAATAATAAAAATAATAATAAATTTACAAAATATATACTACTTATAAAAAAAAGAGTAAATTAAAATTCAAAAATATTTAAAAATAATATGACCTTGTGAAATTTTGAATGACCTTGAAAAAAGTTTGATGAGTCATCCGATGGCCTTGACCTACTTTTGAATGACATTGAGAAATTATGATGAGTAATCCTATGACCTTGAATGAGTCATGGTCTTTATTTAAATGACCTTGAAAAACTATGATGAGTCGTCTAATGACCTTGAATGAGTCATGGTCTTTGTTTCAATGGCCTTGAAAAAATATGATGAGTCATCCAATGACCTTGAATGAGTCATTGTCTTTGACTTAAAATTTTTTGTACTTTTGGACTTAGAAAAATTTTCTCTCAGCAGAGGGGGGGAGGTGACATGTGCTGGAGGTGACACATCCCACTACTAGTACTAAAACAAAAGATTCCTTGGATTAAAAACTATTTTTATTTCAATCATTTGTTATTTAATACATAAACCAACATTAAATATAATACATAAATTTATTAAAATATTAAATAAAATATAAAACATAAATTCATTAAATAACAATTAAAATAACATAACAATTCATTCAATAAACAAAATAAAAAATTCATGAAATAAACAAAATAAAAATCTATAAAAATGTCTATAAAAATGTCCATTGCCTATGAAATGAGTTGCATTGGTTTCGAAATACAACGAGCCGTTAACTATTTTTCAAAATTTCAAAAACAACGCAACTTCGAAATCGACGCAAATCGAGTTTTAGTGAATGTTTTCATATAAAATTAACCACATATTTTCAATTAGGGATAAAAAAGGACAATTTGGTATCTATTTTTGATGACATTTCATTCATTTTCATATTGACAAAAGATCAGAAATTCAATAAATTCTCAACAAAACTTTCCGGATTTGCCTTTATTAAATGTTATTTATGATGTCCACAAAATATCATGCTCATTCCAATAATTCCTTGCCATATTCTTCAACCATGATTGAATCAATTTTTTATGGTTTTCTATTTTTAATTTCAGTTACGAAAATGTTGATTTTAAAAAGATCTTACCATTTATCGTCAGTTAATTTTTTGACTGAAGAGCAATGTCTTATATTTAATACGGAATTTCATGTGTGTGTTTTCATTTGAAAAAATTAGTGACAAAAAATTTTATTAAATAAAAAAAAGTTGATCTAAAATTCAAAAATTGAGTGAAGGTAAGTAAAATTGTAAATGAATACAAATTAAAGATGGAGAAAGAAAAATTATTTTTTTTAAATATATTAATATTTTTTGATAGTTGATAATTAAAAATATTTTATTTTTTAAAAATTTATGAATTTGCGTGTCAAAAAAATTATTTTGAACGAAAATAATTCCTCATTTACATTTTGAATATTCTAAAAATGTCAAAAGTCTAGTAATAAAAAATCAATTGGCAACCACTTGTGAGCATTTGCTCAATGCACACAGTCTGTTGCAGAACTTTGATGGCATGGATTATCAATACATCTAGTTCGTTTTCATCTTTTTTTGTTTTAATGAGATTTAGCTAAATATTGATTTTATTCACTAGTATTTTATTTTATCAAATTTATACTAAACCAAAGTTTTTAAAATGATCTATTCATCTATTGCTTTTAATTATTGGGCTCCTCAAAACTTGAATCAGAGTCAAATAACTTTTCTCATCAAGGACAAAAAGTTCCAAAAATTAGTATATATTATGTATGTACAAGATTTCATTTTCACAGTTATCCTCCTCTACAAAGGAATTTATGAAATATATATTTTCAAGATATTATTATAGATTTCAGAAAACAATATGGAACCAATTGAACAAGCATTTACATTCAACCACATAAGTTAAAACAAAACATGTATCGAATCATTGAAAAATTAATTAAAATAATAAAATAATTTTGAAAAGTTCGAAATTAAAAAGAAAGGCTTCCAAATTTTTTTCATGTTTCAGTGCCAATTTCTCGCAGCAAAGCAAGGTAATAATTAAATATCCTTTTATGGTGTCATTGTGTGTGACATTTAAAAAAAAATCCAAAAATCATCAGACTAGGCCTAAATACAACTTAGTACAAAAGATTTCAACTGTAATATACTTTAAAATCAATAACAGCACCATTTATTCATGTGCAATGTGAGTAAATAACAAATTAATTATTTGTGTAAGTATATTTGCATAATAAATTAAAATATATTTATTTCAGTATCACTACAGCATAGCGAGGGGTGACAACTTCTTATCACTGTGGAATTTATTAAAAATAAGTCACAAAATGTCAAGTGCTTTCAAAAATTTCTCATATACAGTTAACTCTTGTTAAGTGTCAGAAAGAGTGAATCTATTTTTTTTTGAATCCATAAAAATAATGAGTGACAGCTATTAAATTTTTATGGATCCATTATTGATTCATTTTTTGGAGCTATATTTATACACCAAGGTGATTGGACAAAAGCGCGCAACGTAAATGGGAAAACAGTGTAGACGTGCACACAGAGCTAAATTTCTAGGCATGGGAGATTAAAACATTTATCCATGGAGGAGGCATTAATTTCAGGAAAGTGTAGGTTCACAACGTTATTGTTGATGCAACCTTATCATCCGGAAATACAGAAATACAGAAACATTCAAGTCAAAATATGTTCAACTTAATTGACTCTTAAACTTCACTCCAAAAATACAGAACGGTACCATTAATAAATAATCCTCGAAATATCGCAAACAACTTCTCAAATTAGACATTATTGGCTACTTTTAATTAAATCTGAATGAATTAATTTATTCTAAATATTTTTCTGATAAACGTCTGTTTTTGCAAATTTTGCTAGGATGTCATGCCTCAAAATAACTACATGAATGTGTAACTTATCAAGAATAAGCTGTAGCAATTTAGGTTTTCTTTATTAAACTCAAACGGTTTACAATATTGTGCTGAGCAGTTTTTGTGTGATTATCCTTTGTGTTTATATGTTTTACTTTAAATGTTTTAGACCACTTGAACTTTCATTGCAAATAAAGTGTTTATTTTTGATCAGAGGTTAGCTTAACAACCGTTTCCATTTATAACATGCCAAGCCATAGCTTATATCTGTTGCTCATTTGTAAAAAACATTTTTAACTTAGTGTTTCGAACAGCTTCAGTTAATTAATTAATTATTTAACTAAATTTTAATTTTAAGCTAACATACTAAATATCAACACAAATTTTCAGTACAGCTTTTATCAATTGTTAGTCAACCAATATCGGTTTATTTATTTATTTGAACATGATATATTTTAGAATGAATTTTATGAAAAAAATTTAACTAATAAAGGATATTTTAATTAATTTAATAAAAAAAATTTTATATTGCAAATTCAAACTTTTTACTTCTAAATTTCGAAGAAGTTCTTGTTGAACTAATTGAATCATTTCTAGCCCATTTGTTTGAATAAATGCTGGCTCTTGGCTTGAAAATGTAGGTAACTTGTAAAACAAAAGTGGATTAGTCGGTGGATGAAACACTATATTATTCATTTGGGAATTATTTTCAGCTTGGTTCGAGTAACACATGGAGGATGAGCCCATAACCATTTGATGCTGCATATCAGAATTTGAAGACATGTTGACAAGTTCTGGAGATTTTGTTGAAATGTCTGATGATAGCGTGTTAGGGTTAAAGTTATCTGATGAATTCAAATCTTGTGCGTCTGGACAATTATTTTCCCTAATCAGAATTGGATATGAGCCGAAAGATAAATCAGAAATAGATCCACTGAAGCATGTTACATTGAAAGTTAGCGGCGTGACTAGATTATTAAGAGGTTCTTGGAACATGTTATCATAGTATTCTGTAGGCAAGCTGATTGATCTATCATTCATTTGAAGTTTAGAAGAAGAATTGTGATTCGATGAAAACTGCGTTTGGGTTGTGATATGGGAACAGGCATTCTCAATGGCAATAATTTCTTCTTTAAAGGGAGTAAGAGTTGCAATTAGTGAACTTTTATTTCCTGATCTAGGTAAACTACGAAGTCGACATTCTGTTTTTAACTGGGCAACGGTTAAATCATTAAGACTAGAAACTCGATCAGGGGTTTGAGAACAACGGGCACATTTATTCTGATAATTCACTGTATCCTTTTTAATAGATGATTGTGAACCATTGGTTTTATCACAATTACGACTTTCCTGTATAAAAATTAATTAAATAAATTTGGCAACGATTTAATTAAAAGATAATGCCAATAAAAAACTCTTCATACGATATATTTCGACAGGTACACAAAACCAACTAAAATATTATGAATTAACTTATAATTTAAACAAATTATTTTTTTTATATAAATTTTAATTTTCAAATAAATAAACACTTCAAAAATATTCAAATACTTTTAACTAATTTTAAAATGTTATTTACATATATAACTACATATAAATGTTATTTACATAAATATTATAATTTTTTATCTATATTATAATTTTAAAAATAATGCAATTTATAAATTAAATTATTTTAATATTAAAACTTTTTTTAAAAAAAACAATATATAAACATGATTTAACATAATTAAACTATTTAAAAACACTCAAAACATTCGTAGTCACAGCATTTTGCACATTAATCTTTGGATCCAATTACCTTATCAGCAATGCTTCACATATCACGCGTTGCCAATAATTATTAAGACTTTTCAACAAAATTCTAGAATCAGACACTCCTATGTTAATATAAAGCAAAATAATTTGTTTAAATTATAAGTTAATTCATAATATTTTTAGTTGGTTTTGTGTACCTGAAGATGACAGTCGAAATATATCGTACCAAGAGTTTTTTATTGGCGTTATCTTTTAATAATAATAATAATAATAATAATAATAATAATAATAATAATAATAATAATAATACATATTGTTCATTGGTTAGAAGCGCGGAAAAGTCTCATACTTAGATATTTGATTAGTGAATTTAAATATCTTTGACACACGTGCCCAGTTACCTATTTACCCGTTTATTTATTTACCCGTTAATAATTAATAATAATAAAATAAAATAATAGTTATTGGTAGAAAATAAATAAATAATACTTGAAAATTTAGTAGAAAAATAAGTTAACAATTTATTGGTAGTACGTCATTCGAACAATTCACAACACAATTAAATTTAATCAACTATAATTAAATAAAAAAAATTAAAATAATAATTGAATAACATAATTAATTATATGTAATTAATAATTAAAATAAATTTTTAAATAACCTACATATTTTTGACCAAAAATATAAATATCAGGCTTTATTAATGTCTAGTTCAAACGAAACCATGGTTCAAGTTTTCATCTGTTTTTTAATAATATTTTTCCTGGGTTACTGATTGGAAACAGAAGTCATAACCCGAAGGAAACACGTACCACAGGTTTAAAGACGCTGCTTTAACTCTGAATCTGTTGTAAAATTATTTTTACAAACCCAAGTCATCTTGGGCTAAATTTGGTTAATAATGAGATATAATATTATTAAATTTGTGATTAAATAAGCAAATATTATTAGGGACTATTTTATAAATATTTCACAAAAACAATTTGTTTATAAATTACCGAAATAATATGTTGATAAGTATTTTTCCTTATTATTTATAATTCATTTGCAATATCTCAAAATAATTTCACATTTCCTCTTCTATTAAAAACCGAAATTTCGTAGGATTTCAACAGTCTTTCCTAACTTAAAACATCTTTGAAAGGGCGAGGGTTAGATTCGTCGACAATGTAAGTCAAAAAAATCATTGGCTATTATAAATTAGTAATGAATATTAATGTAATTATTTAATGAGAATAATTCCTGAAAAACAGTCACATTATTAAAATAATTTCATTAATTATGGTATTAATTAATATTCATCTGTGTTGTTTTAATTATGTTTATTAATTTCAGTTTCATTTCCAATTAAATAACTACCGTGTTTAATAAATGATTTGTAAATACATTATTATAACAAAAATTGAAATCTCTTTTGAAACATGTTTTTTATTTGTAATTGGCTAATTATTTTTGTGTCATTTTAAACATCCTAGTTCTTGAAACTGATTTTTAACAAAATACATCTTTAATTTCATTAATCACTATGTCTGATTATATTCAAAGAATATACGATACATTAAGTGATATCAAGCTTTTCGGGTAGTTTTGGTAGTATGATAGCTTGTTACCAGTTTCTGTGTTGAACTTGTAGTTCACAGAAGTATGCTTGTATCTAACATGGTTTCAAGTGAAATTAGGTTCAAAATAAAGATTCGTCTCATTTTCTTGCCTTAAAACCAAACTTATTTGATGTCCAGTGCATCAGGCTAAGTGTTTAACAGTGTTAACTTGACACTGTTTATACACTTACCTGGCGTGAAAAGAAAGCTGAGCGCCTCCGCATAGTAATGATAAAAGCCATTAGCTCGAAACTTGTATACTATTGGAAATGTATTGGATATCACTTAATGTATCTTACATCTTTAATATTTACAGTAATTTACAGTATTAAAATTCCCCAGTTAACTAACGTAACACCCCTTTAAAATTTTTTTCATTATTTTTGGCAATGTTTTGTAATGTTTCGACTATTTTTGGGGGATTCAGTATTCTCGGTTATTTTTTTGTGCTACAGTTTCGACGATTTTGTTAGGATTTCAACTTTAGTTTCAACTTTATCCAATTAATGCTTTTTAAGCCGGCGACGATTGTCGACAAATCTAACCCTGATCATTTTTTCCGGACGAAATTATTAATCAAAATATAAAATTGAGCCAATCAAAATGAAACTCAGTTAGATAAACAATTAATATTATAAATGTCAAGGTCACAATGATAGATAAAAAACCTATATAGAATAAGATTTTGAAAAATAAATCTAATAAAATAGTTTTTTTTTTGCTAAAAAAATCGCATGTTGTGAAAACGGTGTTAATGCAATCAGCATAACAATTTGAAACAAAATTATAAAATCTAGGTTGGTGGCACTTGTTAATTTTTGTTACTCAACTAATACTACTCATACGTACACAAAAATCAATAAATTAAAGCTTCAAAAATATTCGGCTGAAATAAATCTAAACATTGTTTTAATTAGGCTTAAAATTTAAAGTGAATTATTTGTTTTTACTAGGTTAAAATAAAAGGAAACCACTAATGATTAATGTGAAGGTAAATCAATTTATCAATTAATGAAAAATAAAAGGAAAAACAAGGTCAAAATAGATTGGGAAAACAAAAATGAAATAAGAAAAATTTCACTGAAAATATCCTGCAAATACAAAGGCGTCTGAAACGCAGAAAATTAATTTGCGAAAGAAAATAACAAAAATGTTGATGGTAACAGAAAATATGAGGGAAAAACAAATGATATTGTTTGTACATGATAAAGAAAAAAAGGAAAATGGAAACGAAATAAAAGGAATTGTTAGCTAAGTTTCACTAGAGTTTCTAGTTTTGTGATTAAATATTTTTATTATTCTCATTGAATCGTAATAAACATCAAAACTTACACAAGATCGAGAAAGATATTAAGAAGATCATTAAGCACAAATTAGAAATGTCATAAAACTTTGCCTTTACAATAAAAAAGGATAGTGTGAAATAAAAAGTTATAAAAAGTTATGAAATTACCGATAAGGACAAAAGAATCGAAATATGTCGGAGAATCAGAACACAAAGGTCTAAAGCCAAATAGAAATTATTTTAAAAATATTTCAGAAAATTGTTGGAGGTGAATGAAAGATACATAAGGTAGCTCTTGGAAATAACTTTTATGCTTATTTAAAAATGAAAAAAGAGATACTTTTGAACATAAAAATAACTTTTGAGAGGAAAAAAAAATTTCAAAAATCAGGAGATTAATAATATCAAGAAGTAAGATTGTTTTCAGGAAAGATTGCAACATTTTGTTACTAAAGAAGAATTTAGAAAAGGAAACGATTGTGTGAGTCAAGTGAGGAATTTAGACTAAACATAACGAACTAAAAAAAACTAAAGAATTTGGCTTGGAGATAAACAATAATTAAACAATTAGTAATATAATGAATATCATATTGTTTTTTTGAATAATTTAATTTAATTAATTTATCAGTTTTGAAGACATCAAAAACAAACGCATTGAAAGTTAAAATATTAATGTTTTATCAGTAATATTTATTAGTTACTTTAACTTGTTGCTCATACACAGATAATTCACTACATACAATCAAATTGTACCAAGCTAGATTTTACTGGTGATTCGGCTGGGGTCATCAATTTCTTTGTCCATAGACCATACAAACATAATGGCATTATATTACTTAACCTATATATTTATAAGTGCATTAAAAGAGATTATCTCATCGTTATTCTACTAATTATTATGGTATTCCACGTGTTTCAAAATGTTACAAGCCTTATACTTATGATGGAAATTTTCTTATTTTATGTATTCAGATGTAAATTTTATAAAACTTTCTTCGGATATTTTACTAGATTCATTCAAGCACCATTTATATAAAAATCAAACAATATTGAGAAATTATATTTGCATCTCCTAATTCTGTCACATAGAAAACACCAACCTGTAATTGGATATATTTTTCCTGCTGTTGTTCTCTAATCTCTTGATTTTCCTTTGAACCCGCAGGACAATAATTATGAAATACAAGACCTTTGAATCTTGAAATTTGTCCAGTTACAAGTGATCTTTGTGAATTTCCCGTGACATTAGATGTGTTAGTATTAAAATTGCATGACTTATTCACCCCCGGCTTACAAACTGAAACTCCTTGTTCGGAAATTTGGGATAAAGTTTTATCTTGATTAACTACAACTTGTCGCTGTTGTTGAGCAGCAAGACTCAATCGCCTGGCTGTCACTTCATCTAATGCTTCTTGATGTTTCAAAATCTAAAACAGTAAAATCCCAAATCTTATTTAAAATCAAACCACCTTCATTGAAGGACTACTGCCTGAATTTTCGGTTTCATCAGATGAAACTCTTCTAAAACTAACTTCACCAGATTTAATAATGTCTTTTAAATCTGGTTCAACCTCTAAAACTCCTCGTTCAATTAACTCTAAACTTCCAGGTCTGGAAACAAGTTTCATGTTTAATTTTTCACATAACACCGATCGATCAGTTACACTTTCAGTTTCCATGTAGAAATAAACAAAAATCAACCGATTAACATAAAAAATTAAAAGAAAAATAAATTAATTTTAAATATTTTTAAAAAGAAATAATTTGAAATTGAAAGAATTAGTGTATTTAAACAAATGGAGGTTAATATAAAAATTTTAACAATTATTTTACTAAGTAAATTAAATCACTAATGAAATTAAGTAGAATATAAAATAAAAAGATCAGTAAAATCAGAATAAGAATATATTTTTTAATGAATACCAAACTACGGAAAAGTTGAAAAATCCATAAAAATATACAGTGAATTAGACACTTAATTTTCAAGTTTTTAAGTCATATTCATGCATAAATCTATAAAGTTTTATTGTATTTCTTTCAACTAGCTAAAGCTAGCAAAACTAATTGCCAATAAAATTTCAAATTGATGATTGAAAAACAACATAGCAAATATGTTAAACAAAATCATCAGTTTAACATTTTCCCCAATTATTTAAATTCATTCAATAAATACTTTAAAGTTAAAAATTATTACTCTACATCAGACATTAAATCAAAATTACAGATATCAAATTACATCAAATTGACAAATTGTTGATACACGGTAAAGTTTTTTGTATATCCTGTTTTTTCTCCAAGAAAAAGAGCTGGTGTTAAAATTGTTGTGCTAAATTATTGAATAAGTAACAACATTTGTCAATAATAATAATAATAATAATAATAATAATAATAATAATAATAATAATAATAATAATAATAATAATACGTCAAACAAAGTATCAATGTAATGAATGTCTCATTAAAATTCAGCAAATTCCTTTGAACATTTTTCAGTTGTTGCTATTCGAAGTGGTTCTTCTTCATAATCGTCAAAATTACTAGCATCTCCCGCACCTTTGCACTTGGGTGTAAATGGAGAATCCAACTAGAAATGGAGAAACATTAAAACAAATTACAAATACTCTAATGATAATTAAACAAATAAAACTACTTATTTGTCAATTGCTCTTAAATTAATTAAATATTATTAAAAATGTGACAAACATAACATTTAAACATAATAAGTATTTTTTAATTAAATAATCTTTTTAAAAATTTGCAAATAGAGTGATTAGTTTCTGTTGTAATTAATCTTGGTCCTCTTCTATTGTTGCTGAATATTACTTGAACTTGCAAATGTTTGCTTTATGTTATACATGCTTACCTATTATCCTATCTACTTGCTCTTGTTGCATGATATATTTTTATAGCTCTTCCAATTCTGGGTCTTATAACATTCAATGTCATCAATATTTTATTGCGGGCCCAGTCTCTTTTGAAATTCTCTAAAAATTTAGAACAATTATTTAATTTTGAACATCCACCTGAACACATGCATCTTGGAGATTTGGAATGTGTCAACTAAATTTTTAAATAGTCATTTTAAATTATGACATAATAACATATATTTGGCCATTGAACATCGAAAACTTGAATGTTCAGGAACCTTATAAATTATTTTGCCTGAATACAGAATTCCGCTGGGTAACAAAATATTTCAGATAAGCTTTCTTAATAGTAAAAAAGGCGACTGTGTCAGAATTTTATAGTTAATATACAGCTTGGCTTCTTATAGCTGATTCGCGATTTCGGTAGAACATAATTGTGCTACCCTTTATATAATGTTGTTAAACTAGTTTAAATAAAAGAAAATCAGCTTTCAATTTCAATTTACTTCACTAAAATATCTTATATGAAAAGTTTCTTGTAAATCAGACTTAATTCGCAAACTATATTTTTTATATAACATTTCGGCCGTTTATCAGTCTTATTCAGACTAGAAATCACATTAACAATAACTAAATGAAAATTAATCAAAAATAATCGCAATCCAATTGTACCAGAAAATATAAAATCTAAAATTACTTTTAATTTTAAGAAAATAATCTTGTAAATTAATTGTTAAAAAACCTGAAAAATTATCTGAAAAAACAGGTTTTTATTAAACAATAAAATTTTTCAAAAATAAATTAAAAAATTCTTTTTACATGATAAAATCATTTTAACATCCCAAAAAATAACATAAAATACATAATATAAACAATTCATATTATTTAAATACATTCAAAATACCTGTAGACTGAGTATTTTGAACATTAATTTATGGGATTTCAAGATCTTATCAATAACGCCTCATAAGTCATTCTTTCCAATAGTTACTCAGATTTTATGCAATTATCTCGAAATCAGACATACCTATTTTATACTCGTACATTTCATAAAATGATCTTTTATGTGAGTCAATCCATTGAGTCTATTATTCTCAAGGACTCGAATACAGAGATGAAGAGCAGTATCACAAATGTATGTGGCATTACGTGACAATTGATAAACGATTTCAGAACACAGATAAACTGGAGTTGGAGACTTATTAGTGCACATACTACTCACTTTTTAAGACAAACTAGATAGATAAAGTCGCATTTCTCTTCCAAGCCGCATTCCTTTATTTCAGGAACACAACAGTGCTTTGCCTAATCTAATACGACAATAGTCTTAAACTCCCGATTTTCAAATGAGATGAAAATGTGTAAATTAACAATAGATTCAAGAAATCAAAAAATATCTAATTGAATCGACGTAAGGTGAAGTTTTTTTAAGTAATTCTAACCTCTTTTTTATAAATATTAAACCATTCTGTAGTGGCAAACCATTTGTGATTCTTGATGTCGTTGACTCCATTTTTGAGATTGCCGAATCGTTTAGTTAAATCGACTTGCAAGAGATTTCTTAATAGATCTTTAAGATCTGATGTAAAATGAGATGGGAAGCGAACCTTTAAAAATAATTAAATTTTATTTTCAAAATTTCTACAAATTAACTTTTCCGGAAACAATTTTCTCATAAATCTGAATAGGTTGATCAGCAAAGAATGGCGGATACCCAGCAGCCATTTCATAAATGAGGACACCTAAAGCCCACCAATCAACTGCTTTATTATAACCCTAAAATATTTTTAAAGTATTCCAAATTATAAATAAAATAATATTACTTTACTGAGAATAATCTCCGGAGCCAGGTATTCGGGTGTACCGCAAAGAGTCCAAGTTCTACCTTTTACTCTTTTAGCAAAACCAAAATCTGTTACCTGAAAGAATAATTAATTAAAGTAAAACATTTATTGTTTATAAACTTTTAGCAGTTATATAATTGTATAAAAATTAATTTCTAATATTTTATAGTGCTGAACTTTTGGTGGTCTTTTTCCTTAATACTTAACACATTTGTCAAATTTGAGGGAATAATCCGCAAAATAAATTTTTTAGACAAACTTTAAACACTAAGTTGTTACGTAATTTTGAAATAAAATACAAAAGATCGAGCATTACAAGTATGAGTGTCAGATTTTTGAAGTAAATCGTGTATTTAGATTGATGATGTAAATAATGCTAAAAAATTTCATGTTGAATATTAAACAAAATATTGATCTATAGCAGGGGTGTCCAACTCAAATAATGATCTTGTGAGTCACTTTAGAAAAGCATCATAACTCCGCGGGCCACATTTAAAAAAATCCTCATATTAGATTTAAATACATTATTTACATTTTAGGAGTTAAAAATTGAAACATAAATGGTCAAGGAAGACTACAAGTGGTCCGCGGGACGCTGGTTGGACACCCTGATCTACTGTCTGAAAAGAAATTATAGTAATGAGTATATAACGTAAAGGTTTTGATTTTTGGAAAATAAATTGATAAAATGGACAAAATGAAGTCATTTGTAATACAACAATAAAATAACACGGATTTACATAATTAAAGAGGAAAAAAGTAGATAAATTAAATTTAAAGACGAAATTGGCGATTGCGAAGTTGTTGAAGAAAAGTGAAATATCAAATATAGATAAAAATGAAAGAAATACATTTGAGAATCAAAGAAGTCAAATGTAGAGAAAACAAAATATATAAATTAGAATGTTAAAAATATAATATTTCACCAAAAATAAAACCTAAGAAAATAATTCTTCGTTATAATTTGGAATCCAAAGTAATTCATGGCGGAATTCTGGGAATCGGACAGTTATGACGAATTTATAGAAAACGACATTGCTGTTTAAATGTACATCCGATGAAAATAAGATGTAATGTGTAATAACATAAACGCATTGCACAAGATGATTAATTTATCATTTGTTTACAAACACGTTAATTAAAAAAAGTTTGCTAATAATAATTTTTATTAAATTTATTATTGGGAAAAACAAAAGTCAGCCAACTCACCTAATCTTTCTCAAAAGGAAAAGTCCTATTTTTTGGAATATTATTGTATTTCTCAAAAAATTTTGATCGCTTTGAATTTGTCAAAATGAACTTTTTAATTTTGTAAAATTATTTGATCATTATTTCTTTTTAATTCAAATTAATAATTTGGTAGAATGCTGAGGAAATTGACTGGTGATAATGGTAACTGTTAATGAGGATTATAAAGGCGTATTTTGTAGAAGGAAATTGTTGAGCCCAGCCAAATCACCGGTAAAATCTGTCTAGAGCGAGCAATGGCGTGGCTTGTATGCGTTGTGGCTGTATCAGTGTGCATGTTAGAATTATATCATTTTGAATAAATAATAATAGACAAAAAGCTAATAATAAAAATTCAAAACTTAATTATTATAGTAAATGCTTGTAATCTCATGGTCATATGATGTATATAAAACATTAAGTTTTTTCCATAAGATAGACCTAATCAACCTTTTTAGGTTGAAATATAATACTTCTAACGGTCACTGATTCTCATACTTTCTCGTTCCTGGTTTACACCAATTTATTCCATTATTCTTCTGTTATTTTATTAGTCATTAATATAACGCTTTTTTTTACCAAGTCTTTGTTTTTCTATAGCAAAAATCTCTTACGAAAACTTCTGATATTTCCAAATAATTTTTAATTTGCTATTTTATCAACACAAGGTATTGAAATTATGTTCTTGTTCTCGTTTTATTATTTTGCTTCCCTTTTTGAAATAATTATGTGAAAATTGAAAAGAATATATCAATTATTTTTTAGAATTTTTCCATTGTTTCCACAATCATGAATCTTAAAGATACGATATTTTTTTAACTTTAAGATTTCCAAACTATGTCCTGTCCATTCCGTAGAATTCATACGAGTCAACTAATAAACTGGATGAAAATCGAAAAGGTTGATTAATCTCATCGTAAAAGAAACCGATAAAATGCAAATTACT
Organism: Schmidtea mediterranea; assembly: GCA_022537955.1. Classification (NCBI taxonomy): domain Eukaryota; kingdom Metazoa; phylum Platyhelminthes; order Tricladida; family Dugesiidae; genus Schmidtea; species Schmidtea mediterranea. The sequence continues at coordinate 116,667,150 of CM039679.1, forward strand.
AAAGCAGAAAGTAACTTGAAAATATATCAAATAAAAGAATTAGATGTAATAATCAGAATTTACGGTTGTTTTATATATGTATTCAAATAAAGAGAAGCTAAAATGAATTCAAAATATTTGAATCTACATTTAATAGAAAAGTCTTATTTCGGATTGCAGTCTAACATTTCTGAAAATTAATCACGTCTCATTTTAATGGGATAAATTTCATTGGTTCATTTCAAAACTAATAAAAATATAATTTAAACCAATAAGATTTCATTAAATGCCCAATCTCAGTTGATAACATAATTCGATATACAAAATGTTGTCAAATACTATTCATGTTATATTTAATAAATAGGGGTAATAAATATATCAAAAAATAAAATTAATTAGTTTTTGAAACAAAAATTTACTATAAATGACGTAGTGAATTCTTTATATAAATTAGAGCAGTCATTAATTATTAATCCGAAATTACTTTAGTTAAACTTTTTTATATATAAACAAATCGATAATTGATTGTGCCATAAATAAAAAAATTACTTTGAGATATCCTGTTTGATCTATTAGTATATTTTCTGGTTTTAAGTCTCTGTAAACGAGTTCTAAATGATGCAGATATTCGAAACCCAAAACGACTTGACTCGCATAAAATCGTGCATGACTCTCACTGAAAAAAATTTGATACAATTAGTTGATAATTAAAACAAATATATACATAAATATCAATATTTTATAATAATAATTTGGGGAAAAATCTAAATCTACCAGTACAAATTCCCATTTGTACTGTTACACTGGGAAAATATATCAAACGAAATTTGAGCGAGACAGAAAATACAGACACACATTCACTGAAAGTTGCAAGGCTCTTTGATTTTATCCAATCAATAAAAAGAGTTTCTCTTCTGATCCGGGACAGTGGTTCGCATTTATAGTGAGGGATAGGAAATATCCAACAGCAATTGACAAGCAAATCTTGGAATGAAAGACAAGTATGATAATCATTTTAAATTTGCGTCCCTATAGTGAAATCAATCGATATTATTCATAGAATGCCAAGTCAAAAAATTACGTTATACAAAATAATTATAATAATAATAATAATAATAATAATAATAATAATAAATAATAGTAAAAATAATATTATAATAATAACAATTATTATTATTATACGAATAACAAAAATTATTATTCTTAATTTGTATTAATTAATATTTATAAGTATGAATATAATTATATTGAAAATTACTGTTTTTATCATTTTCTTTATCAATTTTATTATTACCATATTATTTTGGTATCAAATTAATAAAACCTTAAATAATGCATCTTAACTTTGAGGTTAAATTTATTAAAAAAATTAATTTGGAAAAAATTTCCATTTTATTTCCGATATATATATCTATTTATATAAGTACACTGAAATATAAAATATATTAGTCTAACTAAAGTTGATTTCAAGCACGGAATAGTTTGTCACCAAGAAAATTTTCTTCCTATTAAAACAACTTTAATTAATTTATTCGGTTTCCACACAAATCAATAAATAATATTAAATTTTTGGTTTGATAGATTTTTTTAAGTTTTTAGACATTTGAAAATATTTGTATTAATAAATTTTTTTTATTTATTGAAGTTTCAAATTAAATATTTGGTACTAGGAATTCTGGTGTACAGATTGAACCTTTAATTGAATGGTATTATACAAATTTACTTTATTGTAGTGTTGTCTTTAGAAGCAGTTAGATGCAGTCCGAATTGGGAGGTGTATTCCATGGAGTCTCCATCTAAGACTACATATTTGTTTGAGTTCAAGAGCAAACAAGCCCCGTGAGGAAAAGTTTACTGTAAATTATCATGTTGCATTGCGATATTTCACACCACTCGGATCATTTCCAAGATCAAAATTGTCAATTTTTTAACAACTATCTAATTCACTATCAAAACATTAAATACATTTAAGTATTTTTGAAAACGCTACAAATAATTATTCCTATTTATTCTTGTTACAATTTGCAATTTTTATCATCGAATTTTTTTCAAGAAAATATAAAAACATTAAATAAATTGAAAACTTTATTCCTTATCAAAAACAGTTTTAAATTTTCTTGCAAAATAAAATATTGTAATATTTACGTTAAAAATAGCATAAAATAATAAAATTTCATAATCAGCTTAAGAAAATAATTATTAAAATTTATTATAATAATTCGAAATTCTAAGCTTTAATTATAAATATTTATGTTTGATGATAATTAATCAATACATTAAATAAAACACATTTTCTGGACAACCTTTATCGACCGACCTCACCCTAATTTAGGATATAAAAAATACATATTTAATTTTCACACAGTAGATTATGAAGAATTCCGAATATATTTATTTTTTCCACAAAGGGTATTTCATGCATGATCTGGAACTTTAGAATTTTTAACAATACACTTCTTTTGCTTAGATTGTTTACTTTAATGAACGATGTTTATTTCCCATCTCAACTGACAATCGGATTGACTATCACTTAAGTTTATTGTGACTATAAAACTTACATTTCACTTGGATTTCACATTACTTTATTCACTTATATTTCATTTACAAGTGAAATACAAATCACCTGATTATATGTAGTATTAACACATTCTCATTTTGTACTATTGAAGTACAAGAAAATAATAGTTGTTTTTTCTTTAACATTCTTATTTTAGGGCGTTCTGATGTTTTTGAAGAGTTTTGTGGAGTTTTTTATCTTTGTGAATAGTTCCAACAAGCGTTTTTTTACTTAAGTTTAATCGCTAATGGAAAGCTTGTAAAAAACTTGTCACTTGTTATATTTCTACCATGGCCTGCTAGTTTCAAAGCTACATATTCTCCAAGGATGCAAACCAGAATTTTATATCAAAATTTTGTTTTTATCATTCCCATTAATAAATAAATTAATCATTTTAACACATTGTCTATGTGAACTGTTAACTCTGTGCACCTGAATAATAACTTATTCAACAAACTCCAATAATCAAGCAATAAATGATAATAAAAACAAAATAACTTAACGTCTTCCAACCTTAATTAATTCTAAGACTTCAAAAAACTATTCTTGCTTGTTAGTAAATTATTTAGGTTATAAATGACATTGACATACTTATATTTTTCTGCATTTTTCAATTGTCAATTGTAATGAACATCGAGTATGAAGATGTTAAAATTTTCCCGCAGTGAACGAAAAAATATTTCAGAAAATAGAAGATAATAAAAATTAAAAAATAACGCCAATAAAAAACTCTTCGTACGATATATTTCGACAGCATAACTGTCATCTTCATGTTAAAAACTAAAAATATTATGAATTAACTTATAATTTAAACAAATTATTTTTTTAATATTAATTTAATTTTCTAATAAACACTTAAAATATATTTAATTACTTTTAACTAATTTTAAATGTTATTTATATAAATATTATAATTTTTTACCTATATTATAATTTTAAAAATAATGTAATATTTTATAAATTAAATTATTTTAATAATATTAAAATTAAAACTAATTTTTTTAAAAAACAATACACAAACATGATTTAACATACTTAAACTATTTAAAAACATTCAAAACATTCGTAGTCATAGCACTTTATTTTTGTTAATTCACTTAAAAAATTTCTAATAATTTTATTTTAATTATATATGTAGAAATTATAATATTAAAAACCTAATGAAATGAATTATAAATTGTTGATTTAATTATTGAAACGGCATTTGTGTTTAATTGGAATGATTTTAATGCTCTTATATTTGGTAGTAATTCAAAAGTTGTAATAATTGAAATTTATACAATAACTAACACGCGCTTCTCGATTGTACTATTAATTTCATAGTTTTATTCTGCTTAAAATTTTATTAAATTTGAAATCTTTTTAAATGCACTTAAACATAAAAACAGTGGAATTTATATATTAAATTCTAAAATTTTTAAAATTATATAAGTAATTAAAATTTTTTATTTCCATTTTTTCTATTTAGAGACAATTGATAAATATTTTATAATTCATAATTGAAATGTAAATTAATTTTCAATAAAAAAAATCATTTTAATATTCTTTTATTTGATTGAAAAAATTATTTTTATTCATCAAAATGGAAGGAAATGAATTAGCAGATAAAATTTATTAGAATATTTTACTTATCTAACTATTCAAACAAATGTCAGTCTGAATTATTATCAAATAATATTTTAATTTGTCTTGACCATGATGTGTGTGAAAAAGTTGAATGATGTGTTAAGTGGTCCTCAGTTTGTGCAATTAAAAATGGAAAACGAATGGAAAAGTGATTCCTCGTAAGGATGAAGAGTTTCTACAAAAGTTGCTAAATGGTTTAAATGAAAATAAACTTATTAACGAAAAGGTTGCTAAACCTTTTCGTTTGATAGGGTCGCAACCACCAAAAATATATGGGCTTCCAAAACTCCATAAAGACGGAGTACCTATGAGAACAATTTTGTCAATGGTTTGTAATGCCAGTATAAAACAGCTAAGTTTTTGGATGGATTATTAAAATATTTTGAATGTATTTTGAATATTCTTGAGTTTGTTTAGAAAGACAAAACACGAATGAGGTAATGGTTTCACCTAATATTTACAGTTTGTTTACGAATGTACCATTGGTTGATACTACTGAATTATTGATTATTCATTTTAATTATATAGTATAATTAGAGTATAATTAAAATATCATTTGATAATAATTGAAACTGTCATTTGTTTGAATAGTTAGATAAGTAAATTATTCTAATAAATTTTATCAGCAAATTCATTTCCTTCCATTTTGATGAATTAAAATAATTTTCAATCAAATAAATGAATATTAAAATGATATTATTATTACATTTTAATTACAAATTATAAAATATTTATCCATTGTCTAAATACAAAAAATGGAAATAAAATTTTTTACTTATTTGTATAATTTTATATATTTTAGAATTTAATTTATAAATTTCACTGCTTATGTTTAAGTGCATTTAAAAAGATTTCAAATTTAACAAAACTCTGAAATTAATAGCACAATCAAGAAGTGGGTCTCAGTTATTGCATAAATTTCAATTATTACAACTTTTGAATTACTATCAAAAAAAGAGCATTAAAATCATTCCAATTAAACATAAATGTCGTTTTAATACTTAACCTTTGAACGGACGCGCTTCTTTTTTAACAGGAGCGATCGCGCGCCTTAAACTTTACTTCATAAAGTTTGCAACAAATATTCATTATTTTATGATAACATAGAGTTTGGTAATTATTAATAATTAAAAAAATGTATTTCAGCTTAAAAAATATTTTATTTGCAAAACTATTAATAAACATACATAAGTTTGCCGTAAATTTTACGCTGCGCACCTGCTCGATAAATGTTTACAATTGCTAGTAATTTACTTAGTTAAAATAACAAATTTTATAGTACAATAGTTACCAGATGTTTTTGAGAAATGGTCCAAATAAAAATCTTTACAAAAAAATTTCAAACCACAAAAATCAAAACATTAAATAATGACCTGATTTTTCAAATTACAAAACATTTTAAATTAACAGTAGTAACCATTATAGAAATAAAAAAAAATCATATTAACACATATTTATTTGCAATTTACAAAAATATTGTATTAATTATATTAAAAAAAGTCTTGTTTTAGTTTTGATTTACTAAAATTTTAATATTTGTTTTAATTTTTATGATCTTGGTCACATTGAACTTTTGGGTTTTATGCGTCATTTAAAAGTTTGATTGAAGAGAAAGAAATTTTTAAAAACACTTTTGTGCACATTTTTTATTTTCAAAAATTTATTTTATTCAAACATGGCGAAAAGATTATTAAACTTATCACTTTAGTCTGAAAATGATTATTTTAAATTGTAATTATTAACTGATCTCAGTGACAACTACATAAAACGTATAATGAATTAAAATATTTCATAACTATTTATAAAATTATAAAAAAAACAATACGGAAAAATGTTTTTGTAATTATTAACTTAAAGAAATTACCAAATTTTAAGTCTAATCAACAGAAGAATTTGCTAAACAAGTCGAATATTAAGAATTATTATTATTTTGAAATCAACTTTTCGCTATCGAATGATGCATATGTTATTCAATTTAACCCAGTTGTTCTTTTGAAATTGTTATTTTTTAATTATTTCAGTTTAAAATTTGATATTAAACTTTGAAAATAATAATTTGATAAATTATCATGAATTTTCATTTTTCATTAGATATCAATAGCTAATAAATTTTGGAATATATTACTAATAAAATAAAAATTGATAATAACTATATTAAAATGTTTTAACAAAGTTTTTGAAAAAAATAAAAATAAATAAATAAATAATTCCAAAATGCTTTAAAAAGTTTTTCTGAAAAGTAAAACAACCTTCGTTTTTACAGTCAGAAATATTTTTAAAATCGCTTAATAATGACTGTGTCGAAAATTCGTGTATTGTTTTAATGTTTTACTCCATTATAAACTCGAAGATAATTTGATACATTAAGTGAAATTTTTTCCGAGTGATTTCGGTACGAGATTTTTATCGCACAAATTTACACAAGTCGCTATAATATTCAAAGAACAACAAATAAATAAGAAAAACATGAAAACCCAAACGACAAAAAAATACTTCATTAAATTAATCATTAAAAAGTCAAAATGTACACAAACCCTGAGATCAGAACAGTGCAAATAAATCAAGCCTGTCACGACATCAGATTAAAGTAATATTTACATTGTGTTAATTATATATAAAATATCATTGGACAACGATTCGGGCATAGTAAATAATTTACCGAAAGTGTTTATGTTTCTGTAAACCATTGTCAAACTGTTGGTAAAATTTGACATTTCACTACAAAATTTGTTTATATTTATAATTCTTTGCAGTAATATTTGGTTTACAACTAGATTTCGTTGAATAATAAAAGAACTTTTGAGGAAAACCCAGATCGGATATCTTGATAGGACCAAAAAATGTCGTACAAATGGGTTATGTGTGAAAAATTGGGATTTTCTAGATATAGTTGTAATAATTCTATGTGAAAATGTATATTTTGACCAAATTTTTGCAAAGCAAAATAGAAACAATAATTTTAAAGTAAAGTGCAAGAAACAGATCACTCTTTCAGGTAACATTGAAAATTACAGCTGTACCATTTTTTGTATCGAATGTATAAAAGCATTTGACATAAAAAATAAAATATTTTATTAATAACAAGGGTATAACTTTGTTTACCACTTTGTTTACAGAAATCTTATGTAAAAACGCAAAACACTTAATTTTTAATAATGTCTTTCTACATAAATAAATATAAAAAGTGTATTAAAAGTACATTAATAAAACATTTTAAAGTTAAATTAATTTTAGTTTATTATCAACATAGAAGTTAATTGATTTGCTATAATAATGATAATATTAATAATAATAATAATAATACTAATATTAATATTAATAATAATAATATTAATATTAATAATAATATTAATATTAATAATAACAAATTTCTGCTTTTTAATTCTCAAATTAGTTTATCAAACATTAAAAATCTTGTTTTTATAAATCACAAATTCTACAAAATTTTTAGAAAATTAATTTTCTAAAATTTTACAAAAACCGAGACTTTAACAAAATTTAAATATAACTTTCAGCAAAATATTTAAAATTTTTTTTAACAAAACTGTTTTACATTTAGTTCCATCCTGCATCAAAAAATCGCGCTTACTAATATCAATCAATGCCATCAGTCGACTGTGATCGAAAACTTGAGAGCGGAAATGACGGGAAGTCATTCGTATGTATGTGGTATTACACCCATGATATATAAAATCTAAGTAGGACCCGAAATCCACTTATAAACACAAAATTCAGACACCAATTGTATTCATTGATATTCAGTCAATTCTTTTCAGTCGACAGTTATCAAGAGTTTGAGAACGAAGATGACGGGCAGTCATTCCAATGTATGTGGCATTACATTCATGACACTCATATTCATGATTTAATGTAAAATAGTTTTGTTAAAAAATTTTTAAATGTTTTGTTGACAGTTATATTTAAATTTTGTTAAAGTCTTGGTTTTGTAAAATTTTAAAAAAATTAAATTTTTAAAAATTTTGTAAAATAATTTGAGAATTCAAAAGCATAAATTTGTTTACATAAAAATGGTTTATTCTTAATAGTTTAAAGTTCAAGACTACCTGATGAAGGCAAAAATTCTGTCGAAACATATTGTAGCTAAATATTTTTTGGATTGGTGCTTTCTTTAATAATAATAATTACAATAAAACTTTTTATTATTATTAATATAAATATATATTTTATTAAACATTTATTAATTTTGTGAATTTAAAAATCATTTATCATTACAATAAAAATTTAATTTACTAATAAATATATTTTTTCTTATCCTCGTTAGAAAAAGTTTTAAGTAGTGCGAGTTTAAAAACTAACGAATTAATAAAACAAATGAAAATAATATATAGAAAAATATGTAAAAAATATATTTATAATTAAAATTAAATTGAAAACAAATAGAAAAATTCAAAGAAATAGAGGTAATTGCGAATAAAACATTGGTTGAAATAGTAAGTTTGAATAAAGTTGAAAAATAAAATATATATCAGTAGTAAATAAAAATTATTCATTTAAGAAAATAAATTGAGGTGCAATAATCAAGAGTGAGTGAAAAAGTTATCAGAGGACAACTTTTTGCATATTAAAACTTGTAAATGGAAAATTGTAATGCACAAATGTTTGGCGCCAGTGAATCGGTGCATATGAAATGGCCAGGACCGCCACTATATCAACAACATTTAGCACTATAATCAATATTGGCTCTCATCTTTTATGTTATAGATTTTAAACATTTATTGAAAACCGCCAATTCACATTGATAGGTCATTTTCACTCAGAGCATATCAAATATGTCAACCATATAAATATATTCAGCAAATAAGAGACGTAAATTAAAACTGAGTAAGCATTTCAAAAAATCCAGTGCATAAAAGATGAAAATCTTTGATATCATTAAAACAAAATTTTTCAAAATTTTATTAACCATAATTATATCAGAAACAGATAAGAATCTAAAGTAGTTCTTCGTGTAAATAAACCAAAATAAATAAATAAATAAACATATTACAATTAAATATCATTGCGCAAGTAGAGAAATACCGGATTGCAGTTTTCTTACGCTTCTCATACGTAAAGTCCAAAACAAAACATTCAAAGAAAGTTCGGTATAGCGTGCTGTTTCTGAGATATTTTGCGTAGCTTCTCTTTCTCATACTTTTTCAGTCTCAAGGTAATATTACGGAGTTATGTTAATATCATATTATCATGTCATCCAGCACAGTAAAGTCCCGGATATTCCAAGGAAAATAGTTTTCACATTATTCTATGAAAATCAATGAAACTCTAAAATTGCCAAAATTCACTCAATATTATGTAGAAAATTGATTTGTTTGGAATTTTTTTTAAAGAAACTGGAATCTATTTTTATTTCGACTAGAAATATGAGTTCATTTTCATTATAAAATTAATTTATAGAGGATTATTTCCGATCAATTTTGATTTGATATAAACGACGCCCATTCCTTTATTTGTAATTAAATTAATTTTTAATTTTTTCTTATTGATATGTGAGTTAATGCATTCAATAAGCTGTGAATTGCATAGATTATATTTTATCCAATTCCCAAATAAATATTATTTATCTTTATTGCTTTACAATAGACTTTGTAATTTGAAAATACTCTTGTGCTAAAAGATTAAATCTGTAATTTAGAACAATAAATTCGATCTCCAATATTTTTAGGATTTTATATAATCTGTTATATTTATAAATTTTACCAAAAGATATTTTTAAAATATAATAATAATAAAAATGTTGAGAATGACAATGATGATGATGATGGTAATGTTTATTATTATTATTATTATTATTATTATTATTATTATTATTATTATTATTATTATTATTATTATTATTATTATTATTATTATTATTATTATTATTATTATTATTATTATTATTATTATTATTATTATTATTATTATTATTATTATTATTATTATTATTATTATTAGTGTTATTATTATTATTATTATTATTATTATTATTATTATTGTTATTATTATTATTATTATTATTATTATTATTATTATTATTATTATTATTATTATTATTATTATTATTATTATTATTATTATTATTATTATTATTATTATTATTATGTCAATCACATAATTAAAATCTCTATAGATCATTTTTCGGAGTTTCTCAGAATGAAACCACATAAATTTCGCTAAATAATTTTTAACATATTCTGTGATAAGAACTTTGATGTGACAAGCGCTAAAATGATAATTTATGTCATTTTATGTATAAAATATTATAACTAAATATCTTAAGATCTACCGCTATGGTATGTAACCTTTTTCAAACCCAGCACTCTTTGAGCCGATAACTTATTCTTAAGCATCAATCATTTTTAAATTAGAACAAATCATATTTATTATTTTTTTATTGGACAAAAAAGAAATTAAATAATAAAATTCAATCCAAATAAAATATTATAACATATGATATCAATAAAAAAACCATTTGGGTGTCAATTTTCTTTTAGAAAATAAAATAAAATGCAAAAACAATTATTTTATTCAACGTGAAGTAATTAAATATAGTTATAATCTTTGGTTTTTAATTCTCAAACTAATTTTGCTTGAATTTCGAAGTTTTAAACAAAAAAACTTCTGTAAATTTAGAAACAATAAGTAAAACACAAATAAACATGATTTATAATAACAAAAAATGTTAAAAGAAAGTATTGTATGAAAATCCATTTAAACATTCGTTTCTGAAGATTCGGGTTTATTTATGGATGAAAAATATATTTCAATGTTTCAAGAAATAATAATAGTTTTATTATAATAATTTAATATAATAGTTTTATTATTTTATTTTAAATCTCGAAATACTACATTCATTAAATAATTTTAAAATTATTTATATCTGTGAAAGCATAATGTTGATAAAAAGGCCATTTATATTTTTATAAAAACAATTCTCAGAAGGTAGCTTTTGTAAAGGTTTTTGTAGAATTTGGCATTTTGTTCATTATATATTTTTTACTACTCAGTCCATGGAGCTTACTAGATTTTTGAAATTTGTTCATTAAATTGAGGGAAAATAAAAAATATATTGCCACTAATCAAGTAAAATTGTAATTATTGTTGTGGAAAAGAAAGCTCCGGGAAACATAAAAGTAAATCTTGAATTTGGAGCGATAAGGTCAGGTTTCGGATAAGGATTCCTATTTTATGAATAACTGATATACAATCAGTTATCATAGAACTAATACTCATCAATCGTGTGTTTTGTGAATAAATAATAAAATAATTAGTGAAATTAAATGAAAATTTTTATTAATAATGAATTCAAATATGGACGATTTGTAGAAAATCAATAAACACAAACATTCCTCACTATTTTAAGGTTTTCAAGGGAGAAAAATATTTTTAAATAAAAATCCTTAAATCAGGTTTATTCCATGGAGAAATGACCAACAAAAAAGTATTCCAATTATTTTAAGTCAACATTTAAAAGAAACCAATTCCAAACCAATTTCATGTAAATAATTAAATACCCGAATGAATTAAATTGTAAAATACAATTTTAAAGATTTACATAAAAAATCATTCACAGCTTTATTTAAATAAACATAAATAAGTTTTAAATTAATTTAAATTTAAGTTTACAGCAAGCTTATTATTTTATTGTTTAACCTATTATATGAATAATTTAATAATATTAAAGAGAACACCAATCCAAAATATATATTCAGCTACAATATATTTCGACTGAATAACAGTCATCGTAATTTTTTAATTAAAAAATACCTCAACAATTCATATAAAAATTAATAGATAAATCACATTAAAATCAGAAACACATTTGATAAATGTAAAATCAATTTTACAAAATGAAAATATTATTTATTTATTAAAATATAATTTGAATAATTAATTCACTTTTCAAGCGATTTCTCTTTAGCGTGTATAATATAAAACTATAACCATAGTAACTTGCGATAATAAACATCGAGAATTATTTTATTCTACATCTAAAATTGTAGAAAATAACATTTCTAGGCTCAAAAATATCAAAGAAAATAAATCTCGTTTTCTAGATAAAAAAATTGATATTTCCATTATTTATTAGTCAGAAAATAAAAATGCCAATTAATAATTGAAATCAATAATTAATGAGTGCAATTTTTTGAATGTATTTTAAATTTTACTAAAATCAATAAATAAAAAATAAAAACAAATGGATATTTCATCAATAGTTAAATAGTATAACTAACTGTGTGACATCTTAATAACTGCTAAATAATTACTAAATGACATATGACAAATCTTGGCTAGAAATGTCATGTTTAAGATAACACGAAAAAGATAATATTCGATTTTAAAACAATCCTCTTTAATTTGCTAAAAAAATAGATTGCTTGTGAATTTAATGATCTAACTTTTGATTGGATCTTAAATTAAGCTCAAAATTAAGTATTTTTTATCATTTTTTACAATGCACATACGAACACAAAACTTTGTTCACTAATACTAGCATCGATGTAGTTTGTTCATTTTATTTGATGACAGTGAATTTGTCGACATTTATAGTGTAAGTTATATCCGAGTGGTGTTTTTTAATATTTAAAAAGTTACCATAGGTTTATGTTATAATTATTATTACAAATTATTATAATTATTATAAATCGAAATATAATATAATATAATATTTCTGGTCGTTAAGACAAACGAATTGGTTTTAGATTACATTCAGGCGGTACTATTTCACGTTTACTGTATGTAATATCACAAGTCTCTCGCATATCAAAGATTGAAAATTTCATTAGCTTTCTATCTACAACATATACATCTAATCTGTTATCAAAAATGTATTAGACAAAACCTCAAAAGGTTAGAAAGGTCCATAGTAAAAAAGGATAAAGTTAATAAATAAAATAAACGTCCAAATGTAATAGACAGATCTCTAGAAAAAATAATTGTAATATTTGTCTGCAGAGATTTGTAACCAACCTTAAAAATTATATTAAATAAAATATGTTATTATCCGGTAGTCAAATAGTGGATTTTAGAAAAAGAAACCAAAATATTTAAAATACAAATATTAAGAGAATGTGTTTTGTAATCATAAATAATATCAAAATAATACAATGGATTTAAACAACTATATATTCGAGATTTTACAATAAAATATAAATTTCGTTTTTAGTTCAAGCTTTAATCGTCAAAACATTAAAACAATATTATTAAAAAAAATTACCTGAATCTTCCGATTCTTCTGAGATGAGAAAACATTTCACCACCATTGACAAACTCCAGCACCATGTACAGGTTGCTGTTATCCTGAATTAAAATCCATTTTATGGAAACTATTTATTCTATTTAAAAAGTAATAATAATAATATTTATTTTAACCAATAGCCCTCAAAAAAGTGAATGAAATTCTTCTGTAAATGTCAAATCAAAGAAGTGTATGATGAAAAAATAAATTTCTTTACCAAGGCCAATTAAGAGGGTATCTCAAAAATTCTCGTATATTTACGTTTTATCAGTATTCGAAATTCACTAAATGAAAACTTTACATTTTTAATTTGAATAATGAAATTAAGAACAACTAATTCTTAAATAGATATAAATTAGAGAATATATATTTTAGAATTATTCTTTTATTCGGTTATTGTTAGGTAGGGATGTTAAATCTGGACTTTTTGGGTTACAGAATAAAACCAAAATTGGATCAAATATGTCATTGTGAATGCATAAAAATGAGCAATAAGTTGAAGAAAGCGATTGTAAAGTTTCATTGTCTTGGAACCCCATCCTATGTGACTTTGTGTAACTTGTTATGTTAAATAAATGTTATTAGTTTATTTGGGAAAATATTTTTAATTATTTTTAATTCAAATTTTAATTAATAAAATATTCTGTTTTGATGAATTATTTGATTAATATATAGAGTGAACAAATTCAGTGTTTCCTAACCTCAACACAGATGTAAGTGTTACAAATATACAGTGTCTTTCTTTTTTTAAATAAATATTTTTACACGTTCCAATCAATTTTGTAAATACCAACATATACCTTGCTCCATCATTGTTTATTTCTGAATGAAACCCATTTGGAAAAATAAATCTGTCTTTTGTAATAAAAGACTTCAAAACCAAGATATTAATATAAATTGGTTACCATGCATAAACCAATCAGCAATCATACAGATAATAATAATAATAATAATAATAATAATAATAATAATAATAATAATAATAATAATAATAATAATAATTATAATAATAATAATTATAATAATAATAATAATAATAATAATAATAATAATAATAATAATAATAATAATAATATAATAATAATAATAATAATAATAATAATAATAATAATAATAATAATAATAATAATAATAATAATAATAATAATAATAATAATAATAATAATTTAAAATCTATACCTACACATTTTGATATTTCTGATTCAAGACACTCACTAGAAATTCAATTAACATTATGAGGCTTATGGGTACTGTTATAAATAATTTAATTAACTTTTCATTTCAGAAAGAATATAAAAACAAAATATTAAAATTTATTTCAATGCCAATGACGGCCATAGAAATCAATTAAACAAGAAATCGTAATCGCCTTGACTGATATTTTGTAATTAAATTATGTTTAAGTGGAACACTTCCAATTGCTGAATATTCAATTAATTTTTTTTATTTATTAAAATTTCCCCCTTTAACTTTAAAATACTTTTTTTATTTATTTCAAATAGATAACTGTTAACATTTCTTTTAACCTGTTAACTGATAAGTTTATTTTTTTTTTGAAAGCTCGTTTTTGAGTGCCTAATTAATTTCAATCGGTGGCGCATATTTGCAACATTAGCAGAGTAAATTTGCATGCTATTAAATTCAAAAGGTTCCTATTTTCTAATTAGTTTAGATTCAGCATATATATATTTATAAAATAAAAAAGTCTTTAGTCTGTGTTCATGAATGAAAGAAAACAACTACAATATTTATTGCTGGTTTAAAAAACTGTAATGCTATTAACCGCTTAAGGTGCTTATCCTAGTTAACTCGGGTTTGCTAGTCGTTTCTATTATCGTAGTAAAACTAGTCTAGAACAACTTTATATTACTATTTTAAGAGTTTATTTTATGTTGTTTTTCGTTATTATATACTGTGTTTATTTAAAATTGTATGACTTTTGCTCTGTTCTTTTAATTATTACATTTTTATCTCAATTTAAAATACAAAAAATAATATTTCGAATTTCTTTTTTAACATATTAGGTAGTGTAAAAAGTTCCCGGGCAGCAGCAGCAAGTGAATTTACAAATCACTTTGCACACATGGAAGTTATAAGTTAATAAACTCTTGTTATAGTATATTTTTGTAGAAAACATTTACCATTTGCATTCTACTTGTTGGCAATATTTTTATTTATTTTTTTTATTTAAACTTTCTTAAACTCTTTTAGTTTATCTATTAGGGTAAATATTTTTTTATTTTATTGAAAATAGTTTTATTACACAATCCACCAAATAAATGTTTCTATTCGGTTGTCCAGAAAGTCCTTTCGGTTTTTAACAATAAAATATAAAGCCACTTAATTTGCACAAATAGAAAATTTTAATCTAGAATTTATTGACCATTTTGTTCAATAATCGGCTGCCATCTCCCTGAGAATTTCAGAATTTCAGCTTCAAAAAATTTCTGATATTTTTCAGCAAAAATATTTTCCAGGCACGTTTTACTTTGTCGTCTGAAGTAAAAGATTTTTTCTGCGAAAATGTTATGTAAATAACGAAACAAATAAAAATCTTATGGTGCTAGATCAAGGCTGTAAGGAGAGTGAGGTAGCCCATCAAGGCCTAGTATTTGTCGAGTGATCAAAGGAGTATGGGGCCGTGAGTTACCATGGTGAAACACAACACCTTTTCCATTTATCAATTCTGGACGCTTCTGCTTCAAGGAATCGGAATATACTAGAGTCGATCGTCATATTGACAACAAAACATTTTTTGGTGAATATCTGCTTTTGATGTTGTTTGTGATGTCTCACCGGACTTGGACCATGATCATTTGCGTTGAACATTATTGTACACAATTCATTTTTCATTAACTGTTATCAGTTTTTTTAAAGATTAATCGTTTTGATTGCGTTTTAAGAGCATGTCACAGACATTGATGAGTTACATTAAATGAATTTCTTTAAGTTCATGTAGAACGCAAATATCAACGGATTTTGAGTATCTCAGATTTCTCAAATGATCATCAATCACTCTTTTGGATAATTTCATCTTGAATGTGATTTCGGTTTCCAAGTAATCTGATTACTTTCAAGAAGAGTTAGACACATACACTGAAGATAAAGATGCTGACTTATGCATTGTACGTAAAGATAATGAATTTTATCTAACAATATCGGAATTAAAGTATAAGATCATAGTGAACTTTTTTTGATTTTTGAAATTAATCTTTCAGAAGTTGTTTAGCAAGCTTTAGCATTATCTGGCTCCTCTGGTCTAACTGAAACGAAATGAAGAAACTTTGCGCCAGATAGAGAACTCAAATCGTACTATGGATACAGAAAATATGGGCATTACAAGAATAAATATTTTTCTCAACAGTGTTGGACATGTGGAATCAGAGGACACTCGTCTAGACAATGTTCATCAAATCTATAAAGAAACATGAGATGAGAAACTGGTGCGACAGTGGTTTCTCATTGAAGTTGGAGATTCTGCGAGTGCTTGTCAGATTTAAAGTTAATGAAATGTCATTCACTGGACTAATAGATAAAGAGTGCAGATTGGATGGACGAAGATGATCTTGATCCGAATGGAATATCCTTTCCACAGGATGAAGAGATCCAAGCTCTCCCTATTTATTTCATGAAGGAACATTTTGCTTTATCATGAAAAAATTGAGCTTAAATTTTTTATTTTTTGACTTATAAATTGTTATTAAATTTTTTAAAATATAATTCCAGTGATTCTACCGGAGCTTTTCATTTTATGGAATGCATAATGACTATTATTATTATTATTATTATTATTATTATTATTATTATTATTATTATTATTGATAATACATTTATTACATAAAATACGGGCGCATAAAAGTTGTTTCAAAGCAAATTTATTTTACATAAATAAAATACATAAAATTTGTGCATAGATTATATATAACTTATTTTATGCATACGTCAATCTTTAGAAAACCTTTTCACTTTATAAATAGATTTAAGCAAAACAAAATTAATTTCGAGATTTATGCTATTTTTGCATTGAATAAAACAAATATTGTACATATAAAGTATATATGTCCTGTGTTTATATTGTTATTAAATGAATTAAAAATTGCTTATAGTAACATACAGTAAATTTCGTAAAATGGTAAAATTCTATTATTTACTATGTTTTTTAGGAATCAAAAATGAGAAATTTGAAGTATGAAAATAATTTATAAGTGCTAAATACAATTGTATTCACTAATTGTTAAAAAAAATGTATAGAAACCATTTTTATGTATTTCTCATTTATGTCCCGAATGGAAAATAGTGATATTTGTTTCACTGTCACATATTGCAAATCAGCGTAAATACAAAAACCGAAGCGTATAATGAAAACGGTAGACAAAAACCAATGTGGCAAGCTCAAAATTTGTATGATTTTCGTAAAACAATTCTTGTATGGATAAATGAAAGACAAAAAAATGTACAATCGTTAAAAAAGGTGCAATACTTTTTTATTTTATAGATTTCAGATCGAAATTTCTCAAATAAACTCTCTGGAATGCAAAGAATCTATAATGGCGTTTGGTAATTGAATTGGTTGACATAAATTATGGCCACTTTTATGGTAAAATGAAACCAACTTTTAGATTTATTTGAATTTGATTAATAAGTTTGAATGAATGGCAGAAAAATTAGTGAATCATTTTTAAAGATTTCTTTTATTCCAAAAATTTATGTTGAAATAAATTTATAATTAAACATTGAATCGAGAGGTCATTTAATTGTTTTATTTACTGTCATTTAACCAATCAAATAACCGCATTTAAGAGTTATGTATTAATAAAATTATATTAACATTGAATTATATTAATTTTAATTATATTAAATTTTAATTATAAATTATATCAATAAAATAAATATATTTATTTAAAAATACTTTTTTTGATAAATTAAAAAAAATTAAAAAATATAAAAGAATATTGGTCGGGTTCTCCAGATGTTTAAGAAGAATCATTTGTCAAGTTTTGTGATCTTCCATATCTTGGATGATCATCAAAATCAAAATAACCTAGGCGTAATAAAACTAATCATTTTTACGTTTTCTGAGACTCATTGAGTAAGGATAAGCAGCACAGGACTTCCTGTGACTATTTCTTGCATTGGAAATTCCAATTTAGAATAATTATTGAATTCAGAGAGCATATGCCTTATGTGAATTTTATGAATTTTTATATGTTGCTGAAATATTAATAACTTAATACAGTTTTGATTTTGGATAAAAACTGAATAAGATGAACGTTTTTATATATTTTTTAAAAATGACTTTGGATAATTAATAAAAAAAGGCTTAAATCAAATGCTGAATAGTCAGATATGTTTTCTCTAAGCTTGGTAGTGTTCCAACCCGGTTCTACAATAAGCACAAAATTTTACCTTTATTCTAAAAGCTAGTAAAAAGAAATTTTTAGCGCAAAAATCGGACCCCAAATGTTTAGAGGGAACAATGATCATTAGATCAATTATATTAAAATTCCATTAATTTATTAACACGTTGACGGACAGTAGGAACAAGCGAAGTTCGAAAATTGACACTATATGTTTTTGTGATTTTTAGAATGTTAGAAGTATAGTTTTACTCTTTCTGCTTAAATAAACTTTTTATTTTGTATTATTATTTATTGTATATTATATATATAATATATATTTATCATTTACATTATCATTATTTATTTATATTTCAAATGTAAAACTCAAAAAAAAAAAAGTAAACAGCACTACTCCCTTCACAACCACGTGCATACTGAATCTGCAACTCGTATAACAGGTGAAATATGAACTTCAACCTAAAAAGATGTTTTCAAAACACGACACTATGCTTCTACGTATACGCCAGTAAGTGCACATTTGTGCTGCTATAGCCGTAGTGTCTAAAAACGACCGTTTCGTTTTGGACGGCTATAGCAGTCATGCCACATTGTGAACTTCGCTTTGACGGCTATAGCCGCAATTGTCCGTCAACGTGTTAATATTAAAATAAATCAATAAATAATAGAAAAATCATTAGATAAGTAATTCCAAAAAAAAGCAAAATTTAAATAAATTATAAATGGATGCAAAAATATATAACATCTGCTGATTTCTATTGGTCGATTCAAGCGTGCTAATATTGATAATAGAAATTCAATAAAAATAAAAGTGCTTACAAAAGCGCTCTAATTTGTTTTATTGCATTGAAAATATCGTAGAATGAATTTAGAAACAATTTTTAAGATCAATAAATTATTTTCAGGAAAAATTTTTAATCAATTTTTTAATCAACAACAGCTCACTCTAAAGTGAAATTCCAAATGAACAAGGAAAGGAAAATTGATCGCTTGCAATATTCGTTTTTCATTTAAAGTGTGCTCGACTTGTTTAAGTTTGACAACTTTTTGTTTGTCGAGAATTTTCATGGCATAATAATCTTTATTCTTTTTGTGTTGCACCAACATCACGCGACCAAATGAGCCAGTGCCGAGAGTCTTTACCCGGTCGAAGTCATCGAGACAAGCCGTATTCTAAAGAAATTTAAATAAATATATTGTTTTTTCAGTAACCTCTACCGAAATTTAATTGATAAAATATCAAAGAAATTATTTAATTAAATAAACATAGTAATGATTTAACTACAAATAAGTGCTATTCAAACATTCGTTTTACGATATATAATGACAGTTTTCCTATCATCCTCACTCTGTATAGTAAAACTATGTATAGATTATTTAAACAAGTTATACAAATTGTATTAATTTAATTTAAATAACAAATCAATTTATGGGACTTTTCGTAGCATAGTTAATGTCAAATTTAATTTCATGAAAAAATCTTGCATTTACAAATTTTTTTCATTATATTAATTTTCAAATATTATAAAAAAACATGTATTTTATAATCAAATCATGGGGGTAGCTACTATATAGCAATTGTAGACACCATCTAAGGGCCCATGTAGACAGGGGGCGCTTTCTCAAGTTACAGTAACTAGTGTTGAAAGGTCATTCAGCAAACTGAAAATTATAAAGGAGTACAAAAGAAATTCAATTGGCCAAAGCAGGCTGCGAAATTTTGCTTTGCTATCCATTGAGCATCAAGTAGCAGCAAAAATGAGTTACGCCGAACTTATTCACGATTTTGAAAACTAAAATGCAAGAAAGAAAAATTTCTAGATTACATAATTACAATTGAATTTTTACAAATTGTAGTCTTCCTTTCGTATATATTATTGCATTTCTAAAGGAAATAGATTCAAACAACGTAGTCATAAACATGCAATCAAAAATTAAATTATGAATAAATTATTTTTTATGACAAGTTATTTTGTTAAACAAAGTAGACAATAAAAGGGGTGCCCATCACTGATTGTTGCCTATGGGCCCAAAATTTCTAACTATACTACTGAATCAAATACAATTAAAACAACAAATTTGTTATCACATTGTTTGAAAAATATATTTATAGTATAGTTTATTCCAGATATATTTTGTGTTGACATATTTTAATGATTGTTTGATTACAAAATTCGTATTTGAATAATTTTAATATTTGTTTAAATTGAGTAATTTTAAAAATATTTTCAAAAATATTTTTCAAATATTACTTAGAATAAATAATCAATTTTATTTAATACAATTAAAAAAAATTTATCTAAACAATTTAAAATTAAAAATAAAATATACAGTACAAGTAGCTTGCAATTAAAATTATTCGTTTAAAATAAATAATTGATTTAAAATAATTTTCTAAAACTTTTAATTTCTAATGCGAAACACAAAAATGCAGTAAGATAAATAGAAAGTTAATGATTTTCGAATTTAAAAAGTAAATAATAAAAACACAATTACATTTTTATGTCGATAATTATTGATTTTTCAAACGATTTCTAGTGAAAATAAATATTGAATAAGTTTTCTGTAAATATTAATAAAATCAAATTTTTTTTTAAAATTAGCATTGATAAAATTTGACGCATTTTATTGATTTTTTTCTTTTCATTTGGTAACAACAACATGAATTTATTGACTAATAATAAGAGAACAATTAATTTATTTATAGAACAACATTTAATATCTGTTTGGGATTTCATTGTTTTAATAGAACGGAAATGGAAAACAATTTCTTGAAAATGCTCTTAAAGAAATAATGAAAGAATTATCTCGGGTTTTATTGTGAATTATTATCTGCTTTTACTTATCATTTAGTAATTATATTATTATTATTATTATTATTATTATTATTATTATTATTATTATTATTATTATTATTATTATTATTATTATTATTATTATTATTATTATTATTATTATTATTATTATTATTATTATTATTATTATTATTATTATTATTAAAAACTTGTTATTGTTATTAAAATTTAAATTGCTTCTCAATTTTCTACTGATTTTTAAGCTCCCTTAAATAATGTGAAAGGTTGTGCTATTATTACCCGCAAAATAAACTGTCCTTGATTAAAATGTTTCCTTTTACTTTTTGATGGAATAAATTGCTATAAATATTTACTAATAGTGGTAATGTTACTGTGAAGTTTGATAAAAATTATTTAATTACATTTAATGGTAACATCTAAATAATAATTTCATTCATATGTTCATTTTTCTTGTAGGATTTTATGTGTTATGATAAATGTAATAATTATCTTCAAACTAAGGAGGAAAAGAACCATGTATACGTAAACATTAAAGGTCCGTTGAAATTGAGCTATTTATACATCTGGCTTTATATGTAGTCCAGGATTATTGTGACCAATGTTCACTAGGACACACTTAGGGAACATGTTTACATTATTATTTATAGAGTAAATAAATATGTATCCATATTTAACATTGTGCTGAATGTTATGAACACTTCATTGTCTTTCTTAAATTCATATGTAAAAGTTAACTTTTCTTATTAAATAAATTTCAACTTTAATGAGACAATACGAGAAAACTTGAAGAATCAGCAACCATTATTCATGATGATTTACTAAATGCATAAGGCAAAAACTGTCCATAAAGTCACATAAAGAGTCTCATTGAAGAAAATAATGAAATAGATAAAAAAAATTCCATTTTGATCTCGTTATTAAGGTAGACTGAATCAGTTACTATGATTAATCATGAATTTGTGTGGATAATTATGTATAACAAATTTAACCACCGATGTTTTTCATGGAGAACGAAAAAATTAACGATAATCAGCGAATGCAGCAAAGACCTGCTATAATATGCATGATGAAACATGCGTTTACCTTTCAGGTTTAAGTTATTTTCAATGAAACCCACGATGCCTATAAAAATTTCATATTCGTATATATTTAATTTGAATACAAAGCTTCGCGTTTAAACCAAAGATTCAGAAAGAAAACAATTGACAACGAAGGTAAATTTTAAGATGTCTGTTTTAGTTGAAGATTATAAATACAAGATTGGACAGATTCTTGGTCATTGTGATTATATAACATATTCATGTAGAAATTGTTTCTTTTAATATATAATATACACGACAACACTAATTATCTTCATGGTTTTTAGTCACACAAGTATATAGAAATTAAACTAAGATATTATTTACAATTATTAGAGTTTTCATTAAAGCAACACTTAAAAAAGTATTTATAAATGTTATATTTTAAACAAAAATTTGTTTTAAACTTATAATATTATATTATGCAAAATATGAATCAGATATTGCAAAATTACAGTGTTACATTTTCTGTGGTTATTTTTGTGAAAACAACTAAGTGAATATTTGTAAAGTCAAAGATTTTGTGATTAATTACATTTTCCATGCAATCAGGATGAAAGGATGCATTCAAGTGGAAAATGTGCACAATTTTTTGCTGTATAATCAATCACAAACTGGCATGCATTTCTGTGAATTTGTCTTTTATTAACTAGAAATGCTGATTGGTGGATAAATTAACAATTCTATCTTTTTGTAGGTATTTATTTTTCTTTGACTTTTTAGCTGAAATTGTCACTGGGAAAGAGAGGATAAGTATTTTATTGCTGTCTAGAAACAATAATAAGTGCCCCGTAAAATAATTATTAACTAATAAAATTTATCCATTTGAGAGCACTGTTTTTAAAGGTAGTTACCGTTACCATGTCAACCGGGTAAAAGTTCAAATTAAAAACTTCAATTTATTTAGAATAATTTAAAAGTTTTAAAATTAGATAAAACATTTATCAGCCAATAGAAAAAAAAGTCGATTTTCAGAAAATCCTGGAATAAAAATGTCAAGTTGTTTATTAAAAATAAAGATTATTAGGCAAATTTGCAAATCAATGTTACATTTAAGTAATTTAATGTTTAACAGTTCTTTAAAAAATACTTTGTAAAATTGAACAATTTATGCATCATTGGATAGAGAAAATTTGAATTTTAAATAGCATTGAAATAAAAATTTGATGTTGTCGATTACAATTATAAGGCACAGTGTAGTTGAAAATGATAAAAGTAATTTCGAAATTTTATTCCTATCCCATGAAATTTTTACTAATAATTAGCTTGATTTTTTTATATTTTAATACAAATGTTAAGAAATAAATTAAATGGTACAGGAAATAAAAAATTACAGTTAAAAACAATTTGTCTATGTTTATTATTTATCCAAACAAGCAATTATCCAGACTCTTTAATCCAAATATTTCATTTCAAATCAAGATAAATAAATAAAACAGGATATAAATAATTTAATTACTCCCCTCCCATTTGAAGGTTTTAATTGATTCCCTTTATATTAAATTTATTAGTATTTTATTGAAGTTTTACTAAGTACATTTTTAACGATATCTTTTTGAACAAACCTTTGTAAATTATTGTGTTTCCTTAAATTGAATGTTGTGTTTAAATAATAAAAAAACATAATTGGGTTTTTAAGAAAAATGTGAAAAATAATAATGTAAAATAAATTTCAAAAATCTACTTGACTCGGTTTTTCCCATTTTTCCAAAAAATCTTTTTTCGCATCCTCCAAAAAAGCCTTAACTGAAAATTTACCACTCTCATTTCAATAGATATGACAAAATAATTCCACTAACCATCGGCAGGATCACCTTTCTTGGTTGCTGCAGTATTTCCCATTATTAATTTATAAATCAAAAAAAAGTCAAAAAATAATGCATACAAAATTTGATAAATTATTAATTTGGTCTAGATATCAGTTGATGGAATTAGCGTATTTAAACAAATCCCAAATTTGTTTATTAATTACAAAAATTAAATTTTTATTTCAAATTTAAACTTAAATTAACTTTAAAGTTTGTTTTATTTTTATTTCTTAGTTTTTTTTTAATTTAAAGTATGTAGAAAAATGTTTAATGTAACAATAATAAATTGAAAATTTAAAAACATTTAGATAAATATTAATTAGTTTAAATTGAAAATTGCAAAAAGAATAGAAAATCATATTAGAAATTTCTAAACACTTTAAGTATAATTAAAGCAATTTAATATTTACAAAAAAAATTGAAAATTATTTTTTTTAAATTTATAAATTTATTATTTATTAAATTTTTTTAAAAATTTATAAAAATGATTAAAATCGAAAAGATATTACCTGGTTCCGTGGTCATCAAATTGTTGGAGTGTTTATATATTCATTGAAGAAAAATAAAGTGATAATACTAAAGTGATATGTTAAAATTGATTATGTATTTATAAACAACGTTTATTAACCAATTAGTTGTTAAATGGTGCGTGGATATATTTAGCAAAACAATATTATATCTGGCAAACTATATAGCACATAAAGATGACAATTTAACAATTTCTTGCTTTGAATGTGATGCAAATATTTCAGTGATGACCTGGCCAGTCAGTCCAATAGGTTTCTTGTTCTTTCTGATTGATAGGTCTTCTAGAGTGCAATTATTGATTAATTTGTAACAATAGGTGGCTTTGGTGATAATTAGTAAATGTAAATTCAAATTTGAAAATTACAATATTCTCTTGAATGATGTTTTGGATCAATAACTGGTGAAAATAAAATAAATTATTTAATTTACTTTCAACCGGTGGCATTTGAATTTGTTTCAATGAGAGAATGAATATATTTTGATATTTTAAAATCAAACATTATTCATTGTTGAAATGGTTACAATGTGTAAATTCAAGTTAAATAAACATTAGAAAATATTTTTAATCTTATTTGTCAATTATTGTTGTGTAGAAAATAATTTATTTTGTTTGTGAATTTAATTTAAATTTGTTTATCATGATTATAATGCCGATTTTATAATATAGTAAAAATAAAAGCTTACAAATAATATGCCAATTTTGGCTTTTAATTTTGTTTAAATATATCTTAAAAACGTAACATTTGTTAAGGTTTCTAAAATAAATTTCTTTGAAAAGATTTAATAAATAAAATTTACCGTAAATCACGAAAACCTGGTAGTTAGAACTTCTACTTATATGTAATGTTTAGTTTTCTGTTATCTCCGCATGCTCTCCGTTAGCTGTTTGCTTTGCCTTTAAGCATCAGTGCAGACGACCAGTTTAAGTTTGAGAATTGAATAATTTTGGTTTCTAATAAGTCGTTAAATATTTCTTTTGTTATTTCGAGTTTTTTGTTATCTAGTTGTTTCTCTTTAGTGTGAACAGGATTTTCTTTTGCTATAATTGCATGTTTTGTTATGGATTTGGTTGTGTTTTCCACCGAGAGCTTGTCTATGATATTTGGATAACATCCCTTGATTTCTCTTGGTATCGAGTTATTTGTGTTTGTTTTTGTTTTTGTCTTTTCACAGTTTTCTCGATAGTGTTTGTGGTTATTACTCCGATATCACAGTTTGTTTAGATATTTGAGTTTGAGTCGTTTGATTTAGTATATAGGTATATATTGATTTCTGTTGTATTTTCTATTATTTGTTTATTTTGACAGTCAACTAAAACATTATAATTTGATACGAAATCGGCGTCTAGAATGGCTTGTTTTAAGTAGGCAATGATAAAATCCCAACTATAGTCGGTTTTATTTATGTTTATTGTTAACGATTGTTTGCCGAATGTTTTATGTTGTTTCTATTTGCTGCTCAATGTTTCAGACTTTCCTTTTTTAATCTTTTGAACAAATAACTGGGTAATAAACAAACTATTGAGCCTGTGTCCACAAGGAATTGTATTTTTGCTTTTCATCGTTAATGTTTCGCTGTCGTCAAATGTTGGCTTTAGTTGTTTTCTGTTTTTTGTTATTGTTGTAGGATCAAGGTTCATTACATTTGAAAGCCTTGTTTCCAAATTTGTTGTGAAAATAGCATCAGTTTTGGTTTTGAATTTCGTTATTGTTGTTTTGTAGGCTATATAGATTTCCAGAATTTTATCTATGTCTGGTGTATCTGTTTCGATTGTCTTGTTTGTAGTGATTACTTCTTGACTCCCTCATTTTGTAAGATCTGTATTTCATTTCTAAGATTTTTGTTCTCTATTAAAACTTTCTTACTTACTTTTAAAATTTCTTACTTAGTGTGCTAAATAGTTGGTTGGTTTTGTTGTTGATGGTTTCTCGATCATGGCTATTTTCCCGTTTATTTTCTCATGAGTTTTGACCTCTTTATGTCTTACAGGAGGCTTATTAAACTCAACCCATGTCTTGGGCCACATTAACATTTTTAGACTTGTGAAAGGTCACACAAAAACTTACAAACTTTAAAACCATTACTATTAAAACAAAATACATAATATTGTCTTTTATAAGCTAAAAGAATGTATGTTCTGTCCATAAACAATAAAACTAGGTACTACTTTACATTTTATAATTCTATAAATGTAATAAAAATGCATATATGCTTTACCAAATTAATAGAAATATATATCTGCATGTATACAGCGGCTTGTGAATTTTGTTGTGTAGTGATCAATTTCTATTTTTTGTTGTTCTTATGAATGAATGTAAAATATTTCACAAATAATTTTGACATAAATGAATATACTTAGAAACAATTCCTTTTTTTAATTAGATTGAATATTTCTTTAAAATTTTAGTTTTTACTCAATATTTTAATAATAATTACATGTGTTGTCTGGTCCGCAAAAATTTTGTTGAGAGCCGCGAGTTTGAGATGTTTGTCTTAAAGATTGTGCAGTATTTTTTGTCATTGTTGTCGGTGATGTTAGCTAATTTATCTAAATTTGTACAATTACTTGTAGCTTAAACGCGCCTTACTTCTGGTGACATTGCCCTCACAAATAAATCTTTAATAAATTCTTTTGACCCGGTGTTGGTTATGTTGGGTTGGAGATATTCTAGCTTTGTTTTTAAGTTTCTTAAGAATTCAGTGGGTTGGTCGTTATCCAGTTGTAGATACACATTGTCATATGTTTTACAAAGATGAATTAAATATTAGTTTAATCTATTTACAATAATATCTAAAGATGTTAAAGACACAAAACGAATGGGTAGTGATAAGCTAAAAATTGTTTTAATTGAGAAGAATATAGATTACGTTTTGATATTTTTGACGAAAACATTTATTTGAAATAAGAAATCGAAGTATATGTATCACACAATCATAAAGTTGAAGAAACATTCACGTTTACTAACAATTCATGCATTGCAAACCTTGACGAATTATATAAATATTTACTAATTTATTATTCATACATCTTTAAAACTATCGACATTTTTAAAGATGCATTTTGTAACTTTTAACATCAAGTGTATACAATATTAACGTTACAATTTAGCGCCACATTTTCATAAATTAGATGATTAATCCAAATATAATTTCACTGTACAGTAAGAGTCAACAAGTATTGAATTACCATATTTTATTAGTAAACAACATTATTATTGTTAATCGCCAGGTTTCATTCATACACGTTAATAATTAGATGACGATACATTTGGCTACCTTAAGACAGTCACTATATTTTGCACTGTTAATGCATTCAAAAAAGATTATAGAAATTCCTTCTGGTCATTTTTGATCATTTCAATGTAGCAAATATTGTCTGCAAAGATGATAATGCATGTGTCGATAACATAGTGATCATCGAAAAGGCTTTTAATGGACTATGTAGATTTGCAATTACAAATTTGTCTAATATTATTAATATTATTAATATTATTATTATTATTATTATTTTATAAATATTATTATTGTTATAAATATTTCTATTAAAAGATTTTATTAAAAGTTTTTATTTTTAATTATTATTATTATTATTTTATTATTATTATTATAAATATTATTATTATTATTTTATTATTATTTTTATTATTATTTTATAAATATTATTATTTTAATTATTATTTTTATTATTATTTAATAAATATTATTATTATTATTAATATTACTATTTTTATTAATATTATATATATATATATATATATATATATATATATATATATATATATATATAATAAAACAAATACATAAAAAACAACTATATAAAAAAAAACTACATAAAAACTCAATCAATTATTAATAATAAATACATTAAAACAAATATAAAAATATAAAGTTATATTTCACGTTTCTTCACGCTGGGCATTTGTCATGAAAATATTATAAAAATATTATAAAAATGAAAACAAATAAATTATAACAAATGAAAATAGCAAAGAGAAATTTTCACAATTTTTATTTTACATACAAATTTGATCAATAAATATCTATTATATTGTCAAATATTTCTGCAAATTGTTCATCGAGAATTGCAGGATCGGCTTCAGGCATTACTATATTACCGTCAACATCAAGGATATCAACCCCTCTATAATGACCATATGCAAAACTCGAGTTTTTCCCTACCCAATCTCTCTTATCGTCATGGTTATTTAATGCTATTTTAGAAATTTTTAAAAGTAAACAGCTGGTGATTTCGGTCCCTATCCTAGTTTGAGGTAATGACATAATAGTATTGTTATTATAACAATGCAAATATGATTGGTGTTTAATGTCGGTACCCGGTAATTTTACACCCTTAGCTCGCATTGTTGATTTATTTCCTAGCAAGCTATAAAACCCACTCGTTATATCCTAACCCTTTACTCTCATCCTTGAACTTGACAATAACCGAGTCAAGTCGTCTAGAATATAAAGGATGAGAAGGATCCTAATTTGATGTGTCTAATAGGTCATCCGAAATCATCGCTTTTAATAAAATTTCTAATTTTAAATTTTTTATCTCCAAAAAGAAGCTGTCTGTATCACCGATATTTTTATAACTCAACATACTGTAACTGGTACATCCGTAGTTTGGATAAATCTAGAACTGATTGACCGATATAACTAGGTCTATCCAAACAAATTGAGTCCTTATTAAGATGAGCGGCAAAAAGATCATCAGTAATCTCTATTGTTTTTCTAAATGCCGGTTTTGACGAATATGTAATTAACTTTTCAGCTGAATTACATAATCGCAAATTCGTCCTCTTTTTAAGGTTCTCAACAGATTTACCATACAGACTGTTGTTATACAATTTAAATAAATCTCTATATAATTCACTAACTGCATTTGCACGCAAGTTAGTGTTTTTATCGATATAATATTTAAAAATAGGAGCTTGCTTGTATTTAATAGCTCTATTTATATATGTAACCTTAGCCCCAAGAGAAAGATAAAGCCTGAAAAGCCTCCAATGAAAAACATAGTTCTTCTTAGGATAATGCGTTAGCATTAACTTCTCAACTTTTGAATTTGGTGGGCACATCTTTTCCGGTCCAATCGGAAAGTCATTTAAAAAATCATGTAAATTATCTGGAATCTCGATATCAACTTCCATAGTATATCCATATGGAAGGATTTCAATATCCACAACATTCGCACATTCACTCAAAACCTCATCCAAACCATCATACACCCAAGTAAAATCAGCGTAAGGAAGACTTTGGCTGAGACCACAACCATACAGATTATTTATATCTATGTACAATAATTCTGTATCCTCCGAAGCAGCAATGTAATGTTTGTTAACAAATGTTAACCCACCCCGTATTCCACCTTCGTAAAAATTGAACATTTTCATGTCCTGTAAAAGTTCAATGGGTTCCGTTAATGTCATAAGCGCTGAAGCCCATGACATACCCGGAATGCCATAAAAGTTTAGAGGTTCAAGACCATTGTAAACAATAGCCTTAGCCTACAATTTTGCTGCGTCCAGATTAGTTGTGCCCTATCGTACTCATCTTCACTTACGCCCTCCCAAATTGGAGGCAACTTATAAGTAGTCTCAAGAACTTCCTCAGAAACAGCAAAATTATACGGAAAAATACCTTTACAGTCGACTATAGAACCTTGAAAGACAGATGAAGTCAATGGAAGAGAAGTTAGCGTTTTCACAGCATTAGCTAACGAACAATTAACAAATTGCATACTGTCGATAAAGCGAACAGCCAATTTGTTAATGTGAACAATTAACGAAATAAATTTTTCTGTAGAGGTCGGTATGATATCTAAATTCCATGAAGGAAAGCGATCGAGACCATATTTTAAAATATGGTGAAGGTCATACCCTCTTAAATTATGAAAGACTATAGGTAGTAATCGATAAATCCTACGAGCTATATTACATTTTCGGCAAGCTGCCCCTAGATAATTACCAGTAAAATGGAAATGATCTCTAACCGGATGTACAATCGGTTTTTTACATAAATAACAGGTTCGACAAGATTTAATCTGTCGAACCTCACTGAAAGACATAGGCCCTATCAATTCATCACCTTCCGAATCATAGTACGGAATAACAATTTCAGTTGCAATTTCCTCAATTTTCTTAAGAAAATCAGGAATGCAATCAGGCCATTAAAGTAATAATATGATTTTGTGTTAGTGTAATTATTAATTAATAAAAGGCCTGCTGCAATAGGCATATGAATTTGATGATGTCTATCATCAGGAGATAAAACCGATTCAAAATCGGCATAAATCACAAAAGGTGGGGTGATATGTTTTGAATAATTTAAGAATTCTAAATTTTTATTTTCGGGGAGCGTGTATAGGGTTGTGCCAGTCTGATTTTTGGCGCATAATGCAACATGTGTATTGAATGCATTATCTAATCTAAACCCATTAAGGCAATGTGGACACCAACGACATCTAATTTGAATGTTACAGTCAGGGTTTTGATGGCAATTCATTAACCAGTTGATATTGGTCACAGCGGTATAATGATATCTATCATTATTTTCAAGTAATAATAAATAAATAGGGTTTCCGTCAGTGACTTTGCTTCTATGGATCAAACTTAAATGAGGATGGTGAAAGACATAATTATCTGGAACCTCATCAATTATAACAGTTGGCGTGTACGAAAACACATTTATTGCTAATTTTAAAGTCGAATTTTTCTTTTCAAACTTTGGGATGTTTATTAATTTCATGGGACAATCCGTGATCTCATCGTATTCTAATTCGTCTAAAAACTCTGTATATTTAGAGACTTTTTGGGGGTTCTCACCAATTATATCTTTCTTTAATAAATAAAGAATAGAGTAAAGGAAGCACTTGTCGTCATTGTTTTTTATATTTACTATAGCTCCTTTATTTTTCAATGCAGAAGGGGTTTTAATATATTTATGTCCAGACAGACGATTTATAGGAGCATATTTTGTTAAAATAAAGTGAATTTCCATAATATTAATAACACGCCATCCACTGCCTAAATGGGTGAATTGTTCTATTTTTTCATTAAGCTTATTAACCCCTTCGCTTAAAAAGTTATCCGAAAATGTCTCCGCATTATTCGAAAAATAATTGTCACGGATCTCACCATCTTTTTCAAATTTAATTAATATCACGAATTGAACTTTAACGCTTCCCATTTTATTTATCTCAAAAATTAATTTATTACTGATTCGCTCAGTTAAAGTTACTGTAATTAGTTGCGCGTTAGATATATCAAAGCGTAAAGTTTTGATAGCGCCATTTAAATTTACTGAAATGTTCGGCTCATTCTCTAATACAGAACCTCCGAATTGTATAATATTATTTTCATTATTTATATCTGGTATAATATTTACATTATTTATAATAGGTATATTACTTATAATATTTTCATTATTTATAGTAGGTATAGTATTTTCATTAATTATAATAGGTATATTATTTCCATTAATTATAATAGGTATATTATTTACATTATTTATAATAGGTATATTATTTATAATATTTTCATTATTTATATCTGGTATAATATTTAAATTATTTATAATAGGTATATTATTTACATTATTTACATTATTTACATTATTTATAATATTAGAGTCATCATCATCACTGATTTCGATGACTTCTTTTTTAATTATTTTATTAGGGATATTAATTTTAATATGTGCAGCAGGTCTTTTATTCTTTTTATTTGATGTATTTTTATTTTGTAGTATATTCAAAATATCTATGTTATTTTTATTAATTTTCTTAAACATTTTAATTTTATTAGAATTAAAAGAATTTAAATGAACCGCATGTTCCCAATAAAATTCTTTATATTTAATGCTCTGGGATGTTTTGCATATGGCGCAGATAAAAAAGTCGATGCCATTAAATCTATGGCGGTAATATTTTTTCATTTCTTCATGAAAACTTTCATTATGTTGCAATGATGAGATGCAATATCTCGGATAAAAAGTGCCTAATAAAAAATAATAAATTAATGTACAAAACCTATATAAAGTATCTAATAATTCTAACTATTAAATAAAACCTATATAAAGTATCTATTAAACTAATTCCTATATAATTCCTATATAATTCAATAACAATTACTGTAAAATCTATAATAAAAAATGCCTGTATAATTCAAAAACTATTATGACAATATATTTGTTTATAATTTTAACTTATTATGGTAATATCTGTTTCAGTAATAATATTTGTTTCTTTTTTTTAATTTATTATAAATTAATGATATTTGAAGTATTATTATAATAATACTTTAAATTTCATCAATTTAAAATAAAAAAATATTTATCATAAAACTTATATATTGAAAAATAAATAGAAAATTATTATAAATTATTGACATTTGATGTATTATTTTAATAATACTTCAAATATCATTAACTTAATTTCTATAAATAAATAAAAATAAATAAAAAACTAACATTTATCCCCTGATTCCGAAGAATCATCATCCTCTGTAGAAGAGAGGTCCTCCATATCTTCCTCAGAAACGGGGGCATCCCCAGAAACGGGGGCATCCCTAGAAACGGGGGCATCAGGAACACTGACAACATTCATATCTTCCCCAGAAACCGGGACATCATCAGGAGCATTGACAGCATTCATATCTTCCCCAGAAACGGGGGCATCATCAGGAGCATTGACAGCATTCATATCTTCCCCAGAAATGGGCGCATCATCAGGAACATTGACAGCATCAGTAATGATAACATCAGGAACATCTGCATCCAAATCATCTAAACCGTTTTTTAAATATATAGAAAAAATATAATTAACCATCTTCGATAATCATAATATCATCATCATCTTCGCTATCACTGATAATACTTGTCGGGGTATCTTCGATTAAAATAACTTCTTGAGAATTCTCTAAAATTATATTAAAATAAATAATAATAAAATTTAAAATTACCATTTTCAAATTCTATAACTCCATCGATCTGATTTTGAATTTCGGTTATATTAAACCAATCTAGAAAATAGAATAATAAAATTAAAAATTAAATTAAAAATCCTTACCAGTTTCATTCAGGAGAAGACTTCTTAAAATATTATTGTTGTTCATTTTGGCGAATTTTTGAAATTAGAAAATTTTTGAAATTGGCAAATTTTGAAATCATTGTGACAAATTTAGAATTTGTCAATGTTTATAAAAAGAATAATATTTTCAGGATTTAGCCAATCACATTTTAGCAATACACATATATAGGTTAGAGATTTTTATGCATGCCACCTATAGTGTGTAGTTATGTTTTCTTTGTAAAACACATGCACTCTATACCGTGTAGGCATGCGTTCTTTGTAAATCACATACAAACAAAAGTATGTATGTGTTTTCTTTATTCAGTCTTGAGTGTTTATGCATGCAGTCATGCACTTATCATGTGATGATCACGCACTTATCATGCACTGTCTTTGTGATCACGCACTTGTCATGCATCGTCTTTGTGATCATGTATTAGCTTATTAACATTAATTAATTAAACACATAATAATAATATTTATAATAATAATAATAATAATAATAATAATTAAAAAATATTAATAGTTAAAAAATATTAATAGTTAAAACATAACAATAATAATAAAACAAAACAATAACAATAAAACATTTATTAAACATTTATTAAACATCAAATCACTTGGATAATAACCAAGCTAAACAATGTTGACCACATGTTAAGGTCCATGGTTTTTGATACATAGTTTTATTATACACAATAGGTTTACCCATTGTTTGAAGTTTCGAAACCATTAAAACCGGATAATAGAAACCCATAGGATCAAATACAAATATCTTGCTAGGTTTCATATATATTGCTAACCAATGTTCTCCACTGAAATGAGATGATTGAGTATTGACGATTATGGCTTGATTATTACGTAAATATGGAATTTTATCAAGAAGAAAAACCCCTAAAAATTCATGTCCTAGTATTTGTTTTCCTATTCAAAATTTTTGAAAATTGAGCTCGATGTTAAGTATGATCCATTATATTGAGATTCACTTTGAAATGTTACCAATATAAAGTTGAGCATTCTTCTATCTCCAAATATTTGTTCCTTATAGAAAGAAACTGAACCTTTAACAATAGCAAATTGAACAATTTCCTTTGTTTTCAATGGATATATTGCATGCTTAGAATTAAGCCCCAGTTGATGACCGGCTAATACAGAGGGCCCAATACGAACTCTTCTGACCAATAATTGTGCATCAACTAATTGAAGAATTTGTGCTGTGGTGTCACTTGTTAGTGATAATGCCGACTCTGATCTTTTCAATCTAATGTGTACATTAACACCTGGGAGTAAATATTTCGGTTGATCCATAAAATCGAGTTGTAATGATGAGCACATGGTAAATAATTTCGAGCCTTTAATCCACTTTTTCCTATCGTCATCACTACCATAACCCATAGGAGTTAAACATGTAATTTTAGTATCGCTATTGTAATTTATAATAGTTTCTATTAGAGCTTTGTGAATATATGTACTGTTACCATCCTCAATCTTGATATTATTAAATCCGAGAACTGCATCTTTTAAAAGTGTATGAAACAAGAAATTGTTTGGTATTACATCACTAGGTTCACCCAACGGTTTTCTATCTTTATCTACAACTTTGATCTGAACAGTTAACAATGTATCGTTCAAATCTAGATATTCAGTTTGGGAACCATAAATATAAAATTCAATATCAGTTCTACTATCCATAATAGAATTCATCGGGAATACATCTTCAAAGGCCCCAATTTCAATTACTGTTTGGGGAGATGGTCTATCAAATAAACACAATTCAGATTTACCGCAAATCATTTTTGAAATATAGTTCCATGTCCTTTCATTCGTTTGTTTATGTGTTTATGATGTCTTTTACGTTTTTGAGTCGGTGCAGGTTCTTGTTTTTGAAACATACCTGCAACACTAGGTAGAACTTTCCTTAACTCGGATAATGCATTTGATTTCAGTGATGGTAATATTTTCTGCTCATTCATTATCACATCTTTAGCAATTTTCGTACCAAAACTACCAAGGCGTTTAAGAATAGGAAGTGCAAATTTACCAATTGTTCTCAACCATCCTGATCCATACTGTTTACCAATAAAATATGGTAATTCGCCACCAATTTGGCTACTACTATACATACTAATAATATCGTTATTAACCATCTAATTTACGAAAATGTAATGTCAAATGAGTTTTTGTATCTTTACTAAATTCAATAAATTTACCGCTATCATCACGAATATTTATTTCTATATTGTTTATACATGATGTTGATACCGGTAAGTAGATGGGATTATCGATATTTATATTGACAACTTCATCCTGGTCATGTTTATCAACCCAAACAGATTTCAATAGAGGAACCAAAGAATCACCAACAATTATAGGATCGATGATGTTAGTATATATGAACATTTGCCTATGAAGTTTTATTATTTTTGGTTTGTGTACACCAAATGCACTTGCCCTATATGTTTGCTTATCTAATCCCAATGTATTAGCCAAATTTATATCAAATGTAACTTCACAAATGTTATTATTCAGACTGAATTTACATAATCCATCTTTAACAAATTCAATAGTTTTAAATATATGTAAAAAATTGAATGAAATATATTTATGTAATTCTTCAAGTGTTTCAATATATAAATCATTAGTAAATGTAAATGTATCTTCCACCTCATTAATATATGATACAGATATTTTGATGTTTTCGATCGTTACACTTTTCTCATCAAATGTTTTCAAACGTATTAGGTATTCAGTACCAGGAACAACAATGCTAAGCTTATCACAACCCATTCGCTTGGCATCCTCAATACTTTCAAACTTTATTGTAAATGGACTATAATCACAACTAACATTCAATCCATCTTTGAAAAACATGACAAAATTTTTATCTAAAATTTGATTCGGAATATGACAATATCGTTCAAAATTATTGATTGAGAAAATACCACTACATGTTTTGGGTACACGTTTCTTGTAACTGATTTTACAATGACTATAAAATGGGAATGTATTGCACCCAAATGTAAAGTCTTGCAAAGCAACTTCCCAATTTCCATGTAAATAAATAGAATTTTGAAGATCAACTATATGGATTAGTGGGCAACTATTGCTTGGTAAAATTGTATAGAAACTCATTTTGCTAGGTCTTTTGATCATATCCATGAGGGTATTGATATCCATGCCATTTGACATAGTATTGTTTATCCTTACCCACTATTTTAGTTTTCAATATTTTCTGAATTCTGAACACTGTAGGTTTGGAAATAACTTGTAATTCCTGTTCATAGAATTTCCCTTGTATTACATTGTTATCACTATTGTTGGTCGTAGGGGAGTGTTGACTTTTAAATCCTTGAGGCACCTTTACCTCATGCGTCCTTAATCACTAGGGGTAACTCCTCCTTACACCACACAATTTTAGTTACTATTATGCACCCGTGGTTAAAACCCCGTTGGAACTGTGCACAATAGCCGAATGCCATTCGAGCAGGTGAGCGTCATTGCTAGCACTACTCCCCGAAGGACCTTCGTCTTCCCCGGATTTCCAGCGGCCGATAGAAGGACTTACGCTCTCATTTCACAAAAACCCTTTTCATCTCCGCTATTACCCTTAGCTCCGACATGAGAAGTCATGAGAGGAAACCATCGTTCGGGAGTTTATACGCGTCCACACCTCCTTTTACCTTCGATACTCCGATTTTCGAGAAATAATAAGACAGAATTTCATTTAGCAATACTAATAAAGAAAACCAAAATCCAAACAATTTTTAATAAAAACCAACTAACAATAAACTATGGAAGATCACAAAAAACTATCAGAGTGTTCAGAAATGTTAGATTTATCAGTGTGCTACGAACGATGTAGATCAATCCGGCTCTTAATCCTCCTCTGCGTCTATATCGGTCGAGAAACGCCTTCTCTTGGGTGGCCTGTATGGTGGAGGGTGACCTCGTGGGTCCTCATCTCTGCGAGAAGATGGACCGGCAATCTCGCCTCGGGGGCCGATGTTGGGAATTTCCCCCGTAAGGATGGCGATTTCTTCCAGATCTAAATTTAGATCGCTCAGGCTTCGGGTTCGCTGGGCTGGTTCGTCCTCCCCATCCACTAGGTTGATGTGGATTGAGGCTGGAGGAGAGGAGAACAGTATTCGCGGAGCATAACATATCTCCGGGTCGAATTCGGCGAGTTCAAATTCTAATAAGGGGTGGTAGATCGTCTAATGTACCCACTTCCCCTGGTTGCCGAGTACCTCGCAGGCGGGCTTCTTCTTGCCGGCGACGATCTCGGCGTCGTTTGTTACGATTCGGCCGATGGCGGGCCGTAGGGGCGGACTCATTTGCCCGGTTCCCCATAGTTCCGGAGGGTGGTAAGCCCGCGGAGCTGACGTTCGACGCGGAGACGTTCGCAATCGAGTGAGACTGATCTCCAATGTCTGGGATGTGGTGGGCTGGAACTATGTCGAGCGGTTCCACCCGGATATTGCCAGGAACTCGGATTCGGAGTTCGGACTCTGAGTACGCCTGGTGCAGTGCCACGGACTGCTCTCGGATTAGCAGACGTTGAGCGCGCGATTCGGCAATTAGATCGTCGCGCGCTTGGGAAAGGCGGGAGATTTTCTGCCGTAACTCCCGGATGACTTCCAGTGGAGCCCATGTTCCTCTCACTCTGTCGTGCTTTGTCTGGAGGTCCCGATGCTGGATCTTGAGATTCTCGTACTTATGGCGGAGGGCCACGATTGATGGAGGTAAACGAGGGATTCTCGCTGATGAGTTGGTAGTTTCATTTCCAGTCATTCTGTGAAAAATGAGAATATTCGTTGAGAATGGGCTGATTAGCATAAATAAAAATAAAACAAGAAGGGAAAACTGAAAAAGAAGTCAAAAACAGAGCCAGAAACTGGAGTATCGGCGGTAAACGGAGTGGGTTCGACCCATTCCATTTTGGTAACCAGTAACCCAAAATCGGGCGTGATTGTTGATTTACCTTCAAAGAGGCGAGAATTTTAGGCCATATGGTCATCGTGATTTCCCTCATACCGCCACTAGTAGATTGATAATGAAATATTTATACTTAATGTTGTTAGTGGAATCAGTCAAGCAACTACGTTTGACGCACCCCCCGAGTGCGTAAGTAAACTATGGATTGGTGACAGTCTGTATCGAGTTCCCACTTTTAGTTGCTGCCCGTGCGATGGTATTCCGAGTTAAAATTAGGGGGTTTTAGTACTTGGACCTATCTCACCATTGTAGATATTACATAAACGCAATCGATGAGAGTACGGTTTGAGTTCGGATTGACCTCACGAATTGGTGGAATTAGTTCAGCGTAGTTTATATTGATTTCGTCGGCACCATCGTGAGTTAATCACAAACGCTCCGAATCCGATATCGAAGTGGTCAACCTTTAAATTTTTCAATGTGAGCATAGATTTTTCGAGTTTAATCTTTACATTGGCCCAATTTTAAATTTATAAAGCGTTCCTAAGGATTATGAGCTTGAAATTTTGAATAATCGATATTTAAGCTTATAAAGCATTTCTAAACATTTCTATCTTTAAATTTTTACATAGTCGATATTTAAATTCATCTTACATCACAAACATTACTGGTTCAAAATTTTCGGTAATTAGTAATTAAGTTACCATCAAGAAGAATGCTTACTTAACTTTGTTCTGGACGGCGTCTTATTTGCGGAAAACGAATTAACTCCAGTTAAGCAAGAATATTACAAATTTTATCAAATCAATTATATTGATTTTATCAACTTTAGTCAGCCTGGCCTACGGTTGAGAGTTATGGTCCAGTGCTCTCGTCTTATTCTCGATAATCAATACACTTTATTAAACCAGGACCTATTGGTTCTATTTCTGGATGTTCGATTTTGTCAGTTTATTGGTGGTTTCTAGTTATTTAGTCGTGCTGGACATGGATTTCTCAAGTCATTTGCCTGATTATTTACTATGCCTCCGATGGGCTTTCTAATGGTCTTACAAGGGTGTCATTCTTATCCTGGACGATTCTAGGTTTACTAGTATTCCATGGACTATTTATCGAAAGCACCGATTTGGAATGGCCAGCCGTGATACCCTCCTATGGAGTGCTTATTGATACGTTAATTTGTTTGTAAAATCGTTTATTTATCGTAAATTGTCCTAAAAATTTTGATTTATTCGTTAGTCATTATAAGAGAAAAAAAAACGATTTCGGCGCTTTCATTCTAACTCCTATCCGTGCTACCCAGTTTGTCTGTTTCTTCCCGTTCGGAACATTAAAATTCACCTTGACCAATGTATGATCCGACCTAATTTCCCTCTAACTCAGACTTTCCGCTCTTACCAAAATTTTAGGCGACTCGTTCCGGCCACATTTTCAGCAGCCGCCCCGAGTATACAATGGCGCCCTGCGTAGCGGTCCCGTGCGTAAAGCCGGAACCGACTGCGAACTGCCAAGGGGTTCACGAGGCATGACCCACGAGCTCAACTAAGGGTTTTCACCCACTAGCCGGCACACGGTCGGTCCCATGAACCAATCTATTCCAATACATAAATATAGTATTTTAACGGGTCCGAACGATTATAAATAATGTATATTGGTTATTAAAAATGAAATGAATCGCTAAAGCATTTAATGAGTTAACATGAAAAATGATTTCATAAAACGTAAAATTAATTACAACATGAATAAAAGAACAATTCCTTACTCCGCTTGGTATGATTTCGGTTCAAAAGTTGTAATGGTTAGTAAAGCATAAGATTAAAATTAATGAAATTCATCACTATATTTATAGTGTTTTTGTGCTTGTGTGCGACCAATGGGCGATTTTTCGCCATTTTTAGGGCTTTTTAATTATTTTATTTATTTTAAAATATTTTTCTAATTTTTTATATAATTTTCTTTATTTTTTTGATTTATTAATATTTTATTGTTAGATTTTATTTTTTTATTATTATTTTCTTACACTATTGTTTTTAAGCCCTAATATTTTGTTTTCTGGTCGCCTCTTCTGCCTAGTTTTTTCTAAACCTTATTTTGCAAGGTTTTGGCAGTTTATTTTATTTATTTATGTTTTCTTTTCTGCTTCTGTAGGCATTTTCGAATTTTAATTAATTATTTGTTTTATTTAATTTTTGTTGTGTTTTTATTTTGTTTAATTATTCTGTTATTTATTGATTTTTAATATCTTGGTGCGGTGCATGTTTATGTTCAGTGATTCCTTCCATTAATCTCGCTCTTTAACTTTAGATTTTTATTTTTATTTTGTTTAAATGGTGGCTCTAAGCCCAACAAACCACTCCCGGGGCCGTTTAAATTGCGCCCCGCAATTTTCATATAACACATTCGCATACCAATATGATTATTTTTCTACATTTACAAATTGACAGAGAAATTGAAGGATGAAATGGCAATTTATAAGAATCAAGCAGACATCACTTAAGGTGATGGGATTTTATACATAAGTCAATATGATTAGTCAATTTTTATTTACAACTACACACGATAGGATAGTCGTCACGTTATTGTCAGGTTCGATATCTGTGACTTGGACCTGGGATGTTGTCTAGTTGGATTGGTTTGGGTTGGGACTCGGTTGCTTGCATTTGGTTGTTTATTGCTGAGTTATTTTGGTATGGAGGGTTAGATGGTTTTGTGAAACGCATTGTTTGATTGATTCGATTTCCTCTTCTTCGATTTCTTTTTGCTAGAGGTTTTTGGTGTGATTTTGCGATTTGGGTGATTTGACAGGTTGCTGCGGCGATGATGATCACGATTTGGGTGATTCCCAGACAGAGGATTATGATTTCAAATTTGTTTGCCTTCTCATTGTTCGGAATTAAGTGAGGAGGGGATATTGTTGTTTGTAGGAGGATATTTTCGAGTTGTGAGAGCTGGTTGATCTTCTGTTGTAGGTGGAGGTCAAGATTTTTGCACGAAGATTTTTGAAGGAAGTATTTTCGTATTCGGTTGAGTTCTGTTCTGATGGTTTGGGTGATTTCGATAGCTTCTTGGTTTTTCTGAAGGTTTGGATTTGATTGGTTGATGAAGACGATGATTAAGAGGACATAGATTAGTGAGTGTGGGTTCATTCTTCTATTACACTACTTTCAATTTTTGTTTATTTACACTTTGTACACTTTTCTTATTCATTTTATTCGGGGTTTAATTCATCGTGGCTACTCAAGGTTGGGCTACTCATTAGCATCAATTCGGCCCTCATTAGTCTGCCTCTCATCTCAGGGATTAAGGTGATTATTTTATCCTTCTCGTCTATGGTACTTCTTTGGCTCTTGTTTATCTCGTTTAGTATTTGTATTTGTTGTTTGTATTGCAATCCATTTTCATATTGCTTCTTTGCGTATTTCTCTAGTTTTTTATATGCTCGGTTTAATCTTTTTATTCTTTGGTATTTCTTCTGCATTTTCTTTGCTTGGTCTTTCCAATGATCCTCTAACACATGTCTTGACCATTTTGCCGCTAACTCGTCTTTTAGTTCGTTTACTCTCTCTTCCCAACCTTTATTTAATTCAATTTTTTGTTTTAACCATTCGTTTTCATCTTCTACTTCTTCTCTTTGTCATTTTAGTTCCTCGCACTCTCTTTTTAGTGCTTTTATTAAGTTTCGTGACTGGAACCATTGATTGGTTATACAGTCTATCTCCTGTATTTGTTGTTCCATTGCTGTCTTTATATTTTTTATCATCTCTTCCTGTTCATTCCCTTCTCCTTCCACTACCTCCTCGGTCTTACATATTATTGGTAGTGGATACTCGTTCTCCACTTCAATCTTTATAGGTTTGATGCTTACGTTGTAAGTGGTCTCGCCGGACTCTCCTTCATTTGTTGTTGGATTACTCTGGTTATTCATTTTCGACAATTTTTGTACATTAATTTTTTGTTATTTCGGTTTCTTTTTTCTTTTTTATGGTTTTGTATTTTTTATTCTTTTTATGGGTTTTTATTTGACTTTTATAATTTTTATTTTTATTTTTATTTTACATTTATTTTTTTCTACACTTTTTACAACCTTTTCCTTCCACTCTTCCTATACCCAGGTGCCCCAGACTTCCACAAACCCTTCGTCTATCACGGTTTCTTGTGGTTGTTCGAGTGGTTCGCCTATATTTGTATTTACAATTGGCATTGGCACCATAGGTATAAGCGAGGTCCAGACCATGGGTGGGATGTTTAACATCTCGTTTATTCTTTCTCGTAATCCTTGTGAGGTGTTCATTTCCCCATCCAGCATGTATGATAGCTGGTTTACCTCTTCAGTGAAGTCTTCTATCTCTCTTTCCATTATTGAGGTGTCTCTTTGGGTTCTCATTCCTTCCAACTCCGCTTGTAACTCCCTCACTTTTGCGTCAAAGACTTCCTTTTCGCATCCTCTGAGTGCTTTCTGTCGATGGATTGCTAGATCTCTTTGCTCGCACATTTTCTTATATTTATCTATTTCCTGCTCTGCGCACTCCAATCTGCTTTTTTCTATCTCTACCTGCAGGTCGCTCTGTTCTTTACCTTCGGCCAATTTTCGCATTTGCTCCTGTATCTTTGTTAGCTGATTCACTTTTACCGTCGTGAATTTTCTAAGGTTCTCTTCTCTTTTTTCTTGTAGTCTTAATCGGGCTTGTAAATTTTCTGTTTCTACTTTTTGCTCTTCGAGCTGTTCCCACATTTGTAGATTATCGAGTGGTACACACTTCTCGGGGAATTCTTTTAGCTTCCTTATTGCCTCTTGGTATTTCTGTTTCCAAGTTTTGGCTTCTTTTAGTACTCCGTTTATTTTCCTTTCACTTGCACTTGCTACTTTTGTCCATTGAGCTACTTGTAGTGTTTGTTCCCTTTTGGTACGTTCTAACTCTTCTCGGATTCTAACTTGTACGTTCCCTATTTGTTCGATTTGGGCTTCGAGGTCTTTATTTTTCCTACCGGCTCCTTCCGTTCGGCATTGATTGAAAGTTGCTCTTGCTAACTGACTTAGATATTTTGTCCTCATCTTTTCCAGTTCATCCATTTTCTTTATTA
Source organism: Schmidtea mediterranea (assembly GCA_022537955.1). Taxonomy (NCBI): domain Eukaryota; kingdom Metazoa; phylum Platyhelminthes; order Tricladida; family Dugesiidae; genus Schmidtea; species Schmidtea mediterranea. Next base: position 116,711,228 of record CM039679.1, read on the forward strand.
ATCTTTCATTTAGTTCTTCCACTTCTTCTTCCAGCCGACTGCCTCTTTGGCTAGCTAGTTCCAGCATTGCCTTCCCAAAGTTTACTTTCTTTTTATATTCTTGTGTTTTGGTTTGGAGTTCTCTTTTCTCCTGTAATGATCTGTCCGCTCGTCTTTGTTGATGAGTTGCGTTGATGACCTCTTTGTAGTATTTTAATTTCACTTCGTTTGCTCTCTCTTTTAGCTCTGTTATGTTTTTGTTTAGCAGCTCTAACATAACTTTCCCATGTTTCATTCTCGTTTCTTGCTCTTCGACTTGTTTTTGGAGTTTTCCCATCTCGGCTTTTTGGTTTTCTTCCAATTGTTGTGACGCATACTTTCTCTTTTCTTCTCGTATATCTTGTTCTATCTTTTTCTTCATTAATTTTTCGAACTCTTCCACACCCTCTTCGTATATTTCTCTGATTCTATCCATTATGTTGTTACTTTGTTTCATAATTAGTTCGTTTTCGTGTCCATGCTGTAATTGCTGCCACATTCTTTCACACTTTCCTGTTTCCGTTTTTATTTTATTCATTATTTTCCTCTCGTTACTTTTAACAAAAATTGCTTTTTGGTTCTCGCCACCCATGATTTGCATCATTCTCATTATTGGGAGATGGTCTATTATTTCGATTGTTGTTTCTTTCTTGTTCATTTTCTACAAATAATATTTACAATTAAGTTTTGTTATTGGCGGTAGTTATCGTTTTCTCAATTTACGCACAGGTATTTTGATATTTTATGATACTACTTTTGCATTATTTATATATAGACATATATTTATACTTATTTACACTTTACACATTCCTCCTTCCTTACTCTGTCCTTCCCGTTCCTTCTCTTTCTACCGACCATTTTACGAATAATGTATCTCCTTCTAGGTATTCCCACATTACGTTTTGTCTCATTATTCTTGGCGACCCTATTGCTGTGCCTACATCTGCTGTTGGTTTATTGAAGCAGGGCGCTCCGTCTGGTTTGAGCCTCTCCACATGTGCGTCTTTTGCTGACATTATTGTGAGGGCCAATTTATTGTTGAACAGCCATGATTGTAACTCGTCCCATTCTCCTTTTACTAGTACAAAAAATGCGGATATGTGGGTGTCTTTTCCGGCTCCATCTCCATTCGGGTATACCCTCATTCTCAGTTTGTATCCGTTTTTCCATGAATAAAATGGTGGACTGGTTATGGATACTTCCGTTCCATCCCTTGCTCTCTGCCATTTCCTGGTGAATTCCTCGATTCTCCATATATATGGAGCAATAGGTAGGTTCTCTCCCGTAGGTGTGTAACTTCTTAGTTTCTGGTAATGTTCTCTTAACCTTTTCATTTCGTTTTCCACATTCTTTTCTGTTTCTGACATTCCTATTCGTGCCAATTCGAATGACTCTCTCGTGTTGAATATTTCTGTCATTAGTATTTTGTGCGATTCGATTTCGATTTTCATCTTCATCATCGTTTGGTCCATCTCCTTTATGGTATCCATCCATATCTTTAGGTGTTCCTTGGCCGTCTCTTGCACATGTTGTATCGTCTCCTCTCTTAGTATTTTTATTTTGCATCCCCATTTTGCCATTGGGCATTCTATTCGTTTTCTACTACATCTTTCCCAATGTTCTTTGAGTTCTACTTCTTCCTCGACACCACATTTGTTTGGACATTTTCCTCGGAATCTTTCGCAGATCTTTCCTTCTTTAACGTTTACGTGTTCTTGTTGTATCCTTCTCCATGTTTCCGTAATGTTACAATATTCGCATCTTATTCGTCTTTCCTCACATACGTTTTCGTGCTGTTTTTCCTCGTTCTCAATGATGAGCTGTTGGCATCTCCTGCATGTTTTCCTTTTATAGCTACATTGATTTAAGTGAGCGCTTGACTCTCTGATTTTTCCTTCCCAATTGCATGGTTCGTTTGGGCACTTTATTCCCATGTTCATTATTTCCCTACTAGCTGCTCGATCTTCCTGCGTTTCTCCTATTGACGCGATTTCTGTTTCCTTACAATCTGGACATTGTTTTGGACCATTTAGTGTTAATTCTATTATACATTCAGTGCATAATCTACATCCGCATTCTGTTTGTCTTGGTTTTTTTAATAATCTTGTGATACTCCACATCGTAATCTTGCTTCTATTTTGATTTGGGTTTGTTTTCTGATTATTTCAATGACCTCGTTGACTTCCGCTGCAGTTCTTTGTTGTTCCATATTCTATAATTATATAGATTTCATTTTGGTCGTTTGGGTTTTATACATTTATTGATTAGTTTAACATTCTATATTTACACCTGTATTTATAACTTTTGATTTTTGGTTTTTCTTTGCTTTATACTTCTACCCTTTTTACATATATACATTCTTTTTCATTTTACTCCACGTTACTCGATGAGTCTGGTTCTACTCTTTCCTCGACTTGGTTTAATATCCATTCACTCCATTCTACCTGTGGTTCATCTTCCGTTTCTTCTGCTACTCTCTGCAACTCGTTTCTCTGCCATTGATTTTCTGTTCTCAATATTTGTAATTCTCGTTCCATTTCATTCATTCGTCTCTGTTGTTCCTCTATGTTTAGTAAGTGATACATGTTTGTATTTAGAGCCTCTCTCAACGCTATTTGGCTCTCCGTCCATTGTTCTTGTAACGTATTTACCACTTTTGTTAGGGCGTTATATTGCCGTTTCCACATTTCGATTACTGTTTCGTTGTTCGTACTTGCTTGGTAATTCTGTTCCATCTTCCTTAATTTGTATTCGTTATTCGTATCTCAATGTCGTTTTTATGTTTAGTATTTGTGTCTCGAATTCATTTTTACATTAATTTACAGGGTTTCATATAATATACATACCGCTTTATATTACTGATATATTTACAATTTATACATTATATACACTCATATGTCCTTTACCTATACCTTTGCATTTTATGAGGGGTTCCGATTTGTCGAACTCCCTCATTCCACCATCTCTGTTCCTTTATTTTTAATTTTTCTTTGGCTATCTCCATCTTTATTTGTCTAATTTTGTATCTGTTGACTGCTTTTGTTATGCCCATTGTGATTCCGGTTGCTACTGCGATTATTATTATGCTTATAATCCATACTATTCGTATCCAGTTTGGAATCTCTATTGGTTCTTCCGTATTTGCAATGATATTTTCTCTCATGTTTTGTTCTATTGCGGTTGGTTCTTGGTTTTTCTCAATTAGTTCCATTATTCTTTCCATTTGGGCTTCTGAGATATATCTGTCTTCCTCTTTATTTCTGGTTCTGTTTTCCTCTTCCGTGGTATTCTCTTTTTCGTCCTGGTACGTTACTGTAGTCATTTCTACCGTAGTGCTTTTATTCTTTTCTTGTTGGGGACATATTGGTATGCTTAGACTTCTCCATACGCATGTTGAATATCTTGTTTTTGCGGTTGGGAGATTTATCTCTTTTAGATGGTCTACTTTAAGTTTGTGGAATTGACATTGTAACATCTCATTTCTCTCGCTTGTCACTTCTTTCAGGCATAGTCGTTTTAGTAGTACCTGTAGATTTTTCGTGACTATCAATTTTCTTCCTCCGGTGATGATTCCTTGTTGGTCGAAGTCAATTGCTGTCGTTACATGTCCGCCTGCCCATTTGTTTGTGGTTTTCCTCATTGTTAGTTCCATCTTTTCCGTCTTACATTTAGGGTGTTTTGTTCTTGGTCTGAATATGCAGATTCTGTAGTTAGTTTGCGGTTTCAATCCTCGTAATAATAGTTGGTCTCCTGGATTTATTGCGATTCCTTGACATTGTCCTGTTCCTTTACCATCCTCACCGATTTCTGCTATACATATTTTGTTCACTTGATAGGTATATATTTTTAGCACTTCGATTTTGTCATTGGTGGTTCTGATTTTATTTGTTTCCCATTCCGAAGGTTTCATTTGCTTTTTGTTGTAATCGGTTACCATCGTTTCTTGTTTTATAACTGTTTCCTTTGTTATGCTCATTATTATTTTTGTCGTTGGCTGCGTACTTTTGCTCGTTGGATTCCCTAGCGATTTTCTCATTACGCATCTTGTGCGTTTCTTGTCTCTGTAGATGCATATTCGATATCGTCGTAGGGCTTTTATTCCTTTTATATATATAGGATCTCCTAGATTTGTTATTTCCTTTTCGCATATTTTATTCCCTATCCAATCTTGTTCGATGCTTGTTGTACATACTTGAGTTTTTGCTTGTCCTTCGATGTTTGTTATTTTTATCTGGTTTGGTTCCATTATTATATTCTCTTTGTCCCTCCGTTGATCGTTCAGTATGTATTGGGTCACTGCTAGTTTCCAAGTTATTATGACAATAGAGAATGTTAATAGATTATTTTTCCAATTTAGTTCTATTTTTGGTAGGCATACGGTTCGTTTTTCATAATTCGATTTTTTGTTTTCGTTTCTATTATTTTTGTCGTTTTTCTTATTTTCCTGGTTGTTATGCCTATCGTTTCTTTGTCTTGTTTTGTCTCCTTGTTTTGTCTCCTTGGTTTCTTTTTCCGTTTTCATCGTTTTGTTCGTTTTCTCTGTTATTCTTATCTTCGTCATTTTTATCATTATTATCTGTATCTCCTCCGGTCTTCGCTGAAATGTCGTCCCCGACATTGAGTTTCTTAATTAATGTTTTATAGGTCGTTATTGCTTTGTCCCTTGCCTTGATTATTTCATCTACTGTCGTTCGCTCTTTTCGGACCCTCGTTTTCGTGGTTTTCCATTTTGCTACCAGGTTAATAAGTTCTACTTTCCCATTTTCGATTCTCATTTGTTCTTTAATGTTATCGGTGAATCTCAATTCTGGTCGTTGTAGTACTATCATGATTATTTTGGGGTTTCCTTCCTTTATCATCAAATTTTTTAGTAATGCATTTTCTCCTTCTTCGTATCTTTCATTTATATCTATTGCATATTCCTCGGATCCTGGTATTTTCCAATTTAGCAAGGTCTTTATCGCCTCTTTGTTTCGGTATATGGTTCTCCACGATAACCTCTGGGTATCCGCACAAAGTTCCTCTATTTCTCTTCTCGTTGTATTTTCTGTTATAAATTTTATCATTGCCACGTTAGGTTCGTTAGTTGCCAACTCAAGTATACTACTCCAATCGTCTGATCTCTCTGTTAGTTCCGATCCGGTTCTTATTAGTTCTTGTATTACTGCCATTTTTACTCCAGATAGTGTTGCGTACATTAGCGCTGTTTTGCCATTTTTCCCTCTTCTATTCGACTTTTCCCCGCATTTTTCTAATAGTTTTATGATTTTTAGGCTACGGTTGTCTTGTCGTTGATGTATGGCGGTGTGTAACGGTATCATTCCTGATGGCATTGTTAAGGTAAAGGCTCTTGGTAATTTTCGCATTATCAGTTCTGTATCCGGATCGATTTCGTCTCCGATGGCGTATGATTGTGCTATTATCCCCAGTCTTGTGAGTATTTGCGTTCTGTTTTGTAGTCCGAACCTTGCGGGCATTATTTGTCTTGCTGCTCGCACCATTTCATTTAGCTGATCTTTTTGAGTTATTCTAAATTGGTTGAAGACTTCCCGTTTTATATCCTCACTTGCTAGTGTCTGGCGGATTTTTCGGTTGGCTTGCAAATTGTATATGATTTTCTGATAGCACCGTTGGATGTAATTGAATTGACTCATTAAAAATTTTGGGGGGAAGGCATTGATTGTTAGTTCCCCCAAGCCTATACTGTTCCCTTATGTCGGAATTTCTCTTATTGAATTTAACAGTTGTTGTTTTCTGCTTGCTGCCTGTTGTTTCGGTTCTCGCGAAGTTGGTTAAAGTATATCTCCTCTTGATTAAGCTCGTAATATTGCTGTCAATGTATTTACTTGAAATAAGGCTGATTTCATGAACTCGTTTTTCGCTTGTTCATTCGTTGGTTGGTGTTTATTACCCATTTACAGTTATCAGGTTCGTTCCATTGGATTAATCTCGTTGCCATTTCTTGCTTATTGCATTCAATTGTAAATACGTAATAGATCGGGTAGGTCTTTCCAAGTAATCGATATTTTCTTTGGTTCATTATTCAACACTGCTCCCAGATTTTTGGCATAATTTGTTAATAAATCGCGTTTCAACGCCGTATCCCCTTTTTCTAATCTTTCTGTTACGTTGCTCTCTGCTTTAGTAGGGCTTTGATATTATCCATGTTGGATGTCTCTACTTGCTGCGATCATTAGTTGGGTTCTCCAATCTCATATTTTGGATCGCCTGATTTTTTTAACCTTTCCATATGTTAATTATTTCTGCATTCTTTGTGGTTGTTTTTTTGTCTGCATAAATGGATGCAGCGGGGTATTGCCTTTCCTTTGCACCATAGTAAATAGGAATTGGCCAGTGTTTGTATGTGGTTATATGTCGATTCTGGCTCGTCACGTTTGTAATGTTCGATTATTCTATTAAATGCTCTAAATATTTCAAATATCCGTTTCTCTTTAGCTCCAATCCTGCTGGTAGTAGGACTTGCTTCTTTCACGATGTTTTTTTCCCTGCTATTTTATCCGGTTTCCAGTTTTTCCCCGTGTGGTGATCCTCCCATTCTCAATCAATCATATTCTTGGTACTCATCTTCATCGTATTCGTCCCGGGTTCATGATTTGGTAAGTCTGGTTAGTGACCGTCTTAGCATCGATATCCTTGCGGTTTGAGACCGTGTCATTATACGTCTTTCTTCTGGTTGGGCTGTTATTGTTTTTGGTATGGCTTTGCATCTGCCACGTTCACATATATTGGTCTGGTGAATGGGTTGTTTACAATTTTACTCTCACGTTTGTTTCGCTTGCGTATAGGATTCGTAGGTCCTTTTCCGTTCTTGTAAATTTCTTAGTTGTACCAGGAATCAATTGGTGTTCGATGATTACCATCTCTACGTTGAAAGTGTGTGGTTTAACTTTCCTTCTGATCATGGTAAATCTTTGTAGCTTTCTCCTGGTTTATTTGATGTTTAGTCGCTTCTCCATATTTCTTGCATCCTTTTTTTCCTGAATTTTGTAACGTAGTCGTCTTCTTCCATATATTGTGATATTGGCGGTTGGTACTCTAGATCCATCGGCATATTACATTCTCTACCATACATTAGCTTAAATGGGCTCATCATTTGTTGGCAGCATGTACGACATTCGTAGGCCAGTAGACATATAGTTGATATATCCGTCCCTAATCTCTCTGATATCTGTCTACATATTTGATAAACATTTGTTATTATGTCCCCGTTGAATCTCTCTGTTACCACCGTTTGCATTTGTGGTATGATAACGGTGACGTTCTCAATTTTGCTATTGTAAAAATGTTGGTTAACTTCTTCAATAATTTCGCTCACGAATTCGTTCCTTATCCGTTAATATTTTGCTTTGGGTTCCATATCGGCAACAGATTTCTCTTCCACAGTTTTTTGTGCTATTTGGTTTTTGGGCTTTTTTGGTTTTCATCGCAAATGCTTCTGGAATTTTGTCAGGTATCTGTGACACTAGAATGTAATATATTTCCTTTAGTGTCTCTGGCAATGGTCTAGTATGTCCATTGATATCATTGTCATGGGCTCGGCGCTGGTACTGCATTGGGTTTCAATGTGCTTTCCATTTTGCTCCTGTTTTTTCCTTTTTGCACAAATAGACAATTTTTTATCCAATCTTTTACGGAATTCAGACATATTGGCCAAAAGTATTTCTGTTTCATTATGCGACCGTTTCTTTACGACATATGTCCGCCCTAACTTCCCGTCGTGGTATTGGGTTAAAGTTCCTTCGTCTGTTTTCGGGTATTACCATTAGTCTTGCTCGCCATCTGCTATTAATAACTCACTTCTCCTCAATTACATACCGGTGTCGATGTTATCCATATGTTTCCTTAATTGCGGCAGTCATTTTCGTAGACTTCTGGTTACCCGTTTTCCACGTATTTCGAATATTAATTTCATTCTGGGTCTTCTTAGTTTTGGTCAATCATATCAATTGAGCGAAGTCAATATCTTCCGCAATTATCTAACATATCCGTCTACCTCCTCCGTCCATCAAATCTGGAAGATGAATCTCGACATAAATCAGCTTTGCATTTGCTCGACTGCTTTGATTTTATAAACGGAGAATATTCTTTGTAGTTGCATTGGCCCATCTCATGAGTCGACTCGATGCTTCTTTAAGTTGGCTCAAGCCATACTAATGGCTGGTGGTCGTTGTAATGCATTTTCATGACCCCTATAGTAGGTATTGAAATGTTTATTGCCTGTATGATTGCTAAGCTTCTTCTCTTTCGGTAATGAATAATTTTTTCTCGTTGCTTCTTGAATGTTTGGCTGTAATATCCATTAACTCGTTCTCCTTCATCGTCTAATTGTCCCAATATTGCACCCGAGCGTATCCGCTTGCAATCGTTGCCAGTAAAAACGTGTTTTTTGAAGTCGGGGTGGAACTCAAGATTGGTGCTATCAATAACTTGTCTCGTAATGTTTCAAATGCCATTGTTGTTCGTTTCCCCACACGAATGAAGTACTTTTTTTGAGACTAAAATCTTGTATCATTTTGGCTATACCTGCGTAATTTTTGATGAATTTTCTGTAGTATCGCATAATCCTAAAGATTCCTGGTATTTAGTTACTGTTTTGGTGCTGGACAATTTTTGATTTTTCCTCGATATTCCCTGGGATCTGGTTCCTTTCCTTCTTTTGCTGATCTAGGACCAAGAACGTCACCTCTCTTTAGCCCAATTGCACTTGGATGTTTTAACTTCACTTTCACTGTCCTTACAGTCGATAAATACTTCGTATATCTTCCAAGTGTTGTTCGAATGTACTTGAGTAGATCAGCAGTCGTCTATAATCCATGCATTGTTTATTCCCGTGGGTGACGAAATCATTGCATCCTTGGAAGAATGCTGGGGTCATGGTTACTCCCGAATGACTTCTTAAACGATATAAATCTCTCCCGCATGTGAATGCGGTTTTTTCTTGTCTTCTTCTTTCATTTTAATTTGCCAGTATCCACTTTTTAAATCATGAAGAAATAACTGCTCTTGTAACGTCAATAAATTCGTTAAATGTCTGTAACGGGGTTAACGTGTTCTCTTTTGGTACCCATTTAACTTTCTTAATCGATGCAGAATCTTTGCGTCCGTCTTTCTTTTTACCATAACAACTGGGAATTGCCATGGGTGAGCAACTTGTTTCGATTACTCTTTGCATTCGAGCATTTTTCTGCACCTCCTTTTCGCACGACCCCCCCCCTCTCTGGGGCTTCTTCTGCTAGTTTGGTATGTCTAGTGCAATTGGTGTCTCGTTGAAATAGTGGTATGCGTGTAGTTGTACGTGGTCGCACGTTCCCAATTCTAAATCTGATACTGCGAAATTTATCTTTTACTCATCAATAATTGTTGTAATTCGCTTTCTCGCTTCATTTTAGGAGTTCCTATCTATTGTCCATATGGTTTGTCCTCCTATCCTTCCTCTTTCACGTTTAATAACCTCGATGTCTGATCATGGGCGTAATTTTCCATCTTTCGTTTCATAATATCATTTTATCTTCTTCATCGAAATTCGTGATGTTGATTGGTAGTTCGCCGTTTTCGTTTATCTGATTGATCTCTCTGCTAAAGGTAATTCTCGCCGTTTTCCAAACTTTTTATACTTGTTCGAAATTATTCTCCGTAATATCATCATCTACTTTGATATAACAGAATCATTTGGGGATTTAGACTGGTCCCTATTTCTTTGACAACCTTACTATGGCATTCATGGGCACAGATTCTAACCTTCTTTATCTTTCAAACATAAGGTTCTAGGTCGTAACAATTTCTTTGAATAGTTCCGGCATAAATTCAGTTCCAATATACAGGGTACGCTATTGTGGTATTACTGCTAGGTAGTTCTTCTACCTCGTTTGTTCGGTGTTTTATGTTGTCCACCATCGTCCCCTTACGTTTCTGTTTTCTTTACTGCATGCATACATGAACCCCGTTGGTTCAATGTCCTTCCAATGGATTCGTGGTATTTCGCTTAAATGTACTGCTGAGAATATTTGCTCCCGTGTCTATCATTGCTTTCTTGTTTCTTTTTCCATTATTTCGATGATTATGTTATTGCTGGTCAGGTTGATGGTTATAGTGCCGTGAGCTTGTTTCTAAACTTCCCCGTCTGATCTAACGCTTCTCAATCGTCTTGTTTTTGGATTCGCTGTTTCCCAATCAGGTGTTATAGAGTGATGGGTAGATGTTCCGGTTGGTAATCATTTTTTTTCCCATTGTAGTTGCTTTTTCGTGGTAATTTGCTTGGTTCCCTCATATGGCATTCTTGACATTGGTCGCTTATCCATGAGCAATGTCTTCTTCTCGTCCCACGTATAAACTGGTGGCATTGGATCATTTTGTGCGTTTCCTTTCCGTTATTCTCCTCATCGTCGGTCGTCATTGCTACTGGTTCTTCTATATTCCTTGATTCTTTTCCCACATACCTCCTTTCTGCTCCTTTTTAGTTCGTCTCTCGCTCTTTCGTCATATAGTGCTTTCCTAATCGTCTACCTATCCTTCGTCCTGTTCTTTCATCGTTGTCAGACTCCGTAATATCGTTTGATTTTGTGGATTCCTTTGAATTCCAATGAAATACATTGTTTTTGCTTAAAAGTAAGCACTCCCCAACAATAGTTCCAATTTACCTTCTTTTCTCGTTTGTAAATGTCGAAACAGGCCAGCCTTGTGTTAATATTACTCTGACTATTTGGTTAATTAGTATTATAACCCTAATATTCCCGCCAATCCATTTTTGACAAAACACTAGATTAACCCCACATGTTCCTTCATTTGGATTTGCTTGGTTGGAAATGGCTGGTGATAGTAGTATTTCATAATTTGGTTTTTGCTTCAAAATTTTGTACGCCCGTTATTGTTTACTATATTTGATAGTATCGATTCTTTCTGCTGGGAATATATTTGTCTTGCGTTGCTGCTCTAAACTTCTGTGAATAGATGCCGCTGTTTACTTACATCTAATGGTCGAAATTCTTGTTTCCGTGTCAGTTCTGTCAATCCGAATCTTTTTTGGTTCGGCGACTGGGATTCTCATTGGGAAACATTAACCCATTTTCCGGCTGTTTGTTGAAAACTGGTCCGAAGCGTTATGCAATCGTAAAGTTTGGTTTAAATGGTTAGGAGTTCATCATTCGGGTTAACGGTTGTACATATCGAATCTGCTTTTTGTATACCCTTTCTAGTTCGTTTGTACTTTTCCGGTGGTGCGTTTGACTTTCTGGTACATAGCGAATGTTTTTTTCGTGCATTTGAATATAATACATCACTCTCCAGCTAATCCTTCAAAATTTCCTTCTTGTAATGGTACAGTGGCATTGCACGCTGGGTTAGTTATTCTACAGGCTATTCGTTTTAAAATATCTCTTTATTAACTGGCAATCGTTACGTATTTAATCGTGGTATACTTTTGCATTGACTCTTGTTCCTTTGTGGTAGGAGGAAAATCCATCTTATTATTCATATATAAGTTATTCACTTCATCCTTATGTACTTGCGGCTATTCCTTTTTCTAACATTTGTCTGATGCGTACGCCTGGGGTAGTTGTGCATATACCAATCTTTCCACATTTTTTGGTTATCTTCTTGATGAATCTCATTCCCAATCTCTGCTTCCATGGTTAATCAATCTTGCTGGGGTTGTTTTGGTTCTCAGTGGTTGGACCTAGTTCTGCTGCTTGATTTTTCCATGCTTCTCGTTATGATTTTGTGTCACGTCGTTTATTGTATTTCTGCATCTTCCTCAATACTTCTCCTCTACTTAGTCGAATATCGCTGTTTTTAACGAATTCATCTAACAATTTATGGATTGTTTGCTTGATATATTTATCGTGTTGTTCCGGTTTACAAACGGTGTCTGTTGCTGACACATTTGGTTTGATTTCATTCACTTGGGTTGCTCCCAATTGTGCTTCAATTCTTTTAATTCGACTGATAAGTTTCTATAACCACTCCTGTTCTATTCTCCTCCTTTTATAGTTATTTCCTGCCCTGAGAATCAGTTGCTGAGTAAATTACTCCGCGACGAATATGCTTTGGACTGGATTCATTCCACACTTTTCCCTTTAGTACGACTCCTTCTTTATCTCCATTTTCTCCTCTCCGCTGAATAGATCCTTGCATTTTCCACTGAAATACTTTATATTTCTTTCTGTTCCAGGATTTATTATGATACGTGGGGAGTGTGCCTCCGGCAGTGATAGGCCAATTTTTTTTCGTGTAATTGCGTATTCCTTGGCTTTTGTTCTGATGAAATCAGTATTCTTGGTAAATGTGATAGTGTGCCTTTTCTATGGTAGTTAGGTTATTTGGTATGCCATCTGCATTCCCTCGATATTCTTTAACGAAACGAAATATTTATCTCACAGCACTCTTTATCAACAACAAATATTAGGAATCCGTTTGTTTTGCACCTGTACACATTAGCCAACCATCATTGTCATCATGTGATGTATGTTTGATTCCTCATTGCTCGTAATCTTTTATGGGTAATTCATG
>CM039679.1:116723870-116833870 GCA_022537955.1 Schmidtea mediterranea
TTCGACTTTTCCCGCATTTTCTAAATAGTTTATGATTTTTAAGGCTACGGTGTCTTGTCGTTGATGGTATGGCGGTGTGTAAACGGTTAATCATTCCTGATGGCAATTGTAAGGTAAAGGCCTTGGTAATTTTCGCATTTATCAGTTCGTATCCGGTCGATTTCGTCTCCAGTGGCGCTGATTGTGCTATTATCCCAGATCTTGTAGTATTTGCGTTCTGTTTTGTAGTCCGAACCTTGCGGGCATTATTGTTTGCTGCTCGCACCATTTTTCATTTAGCTGATCTTTGAGTTATTCTAAGTTGGTTGAAGACTTCCCGTTTTATATCCCTCACATTGCTATGTCTGGCGATTTTTCGGTTGGCTTGCAATTGTATATGATTTCTGATGCACCGTTGGATGTAATTGAATTGACTCATTAAATTGGAGCATTGATGTAGTTCCCAAGCCCTATACTGTTCCTTATGTCGGAATTCTCTTATTAATTTAAACAGTTGTTGTTTTCTCTGGCCTGTTGTTCGGTCCCGCTGAAGTTGGTTACAAGTTATCTCCTCTCTTGATTAGCTCGTATATTGCTGTCAATGTATTTACTGAAATAAGGCTGATTTCATGAACTCGTTTTCGCCTGTCATTTACCGTTTGGTTGGTGTTTATTACCCATTTTACCGTTATCAGGTCGTTTCCATGGATTATCTCGTTTGCATTTTCTTTGCTTATTGCATTCCAATGTAATACGTAATAGATGCGGGTAGGTCTTGCCAAGTTATCGATATTTTCTTTGGTTACATAATTCAACATGCCTCCCAGATTTTTTGGCATATTCGTTAATATAACGCGTTTCAACGCCGTATCCCTTTTCTATCTGTTGCTGTTACGACGTCTGCTTTCTGCTTTTAAGTAGGCTTGATACCATTTTGGGATGTCTCTACTTGCTGCGATCATTAGTGGTTTCTCCATCCTACATTTCTTGATCGACTGATTTTTTTAACCTTTCCCCATAATGTTAATTATTTTCTTGCATTCTTCGTGGTTGTTTGTCTGCATAATGGTATGCAGCGGGGGTATTGCTTTCTTTGTCAGCCATAGGTAAATAGGATTGGCGCAGTTTGTTGTTATTGTGGTTATATGCTCGATATCTGGCCTCGTCACGTTTGTAATTGTCGATTATTCTCATTCATGCTCCTAATATTTTCTATAATAACTCCCGTTTTCTCTTTAGCCATTCTGGTAGTAGGACTAAGCTTCTTTCACGATGTTTTCTGCTATTCCGGTCGTTTTCCCGTGGTGTGATCCCTCCATTCTTCATCAATCATTCTTGGTACTCATCTTCATCGTATTCGTCCGGGTTCCATATAATGGGTAAATTCTGGTTAGTAACGTCTTAGCATCGATATCTTGCCGGTTTGAGACCGTGTTTCATTATTGTCTTTCCTTGCTGTTGGGGCTGTTATTGTCTTTGGTATCGCTTTTTGCATCTTGCCAGGTTCACAGTAGTGATCTGGCTGGTGAATGGTTGTTTACCAATTTATTACTCTCACGTTTGTTTCGTGCTATAGGATTCTCGTATGGTCCTTTTCCGTTTCTTTGTATTTCTTAGTGTACCAGGAATCAAATTCTGGGTTTCGATGAATTACCCATTCCTCCTACTTGAAAAGTGGTGTTGGTTTAACGTTTCTCTCTGATCATCGTAGATCTTTGTAGCTTTCCCTGGTTAAATTTGAATGTTAGGTCCTGCCGTATCTCCATATTTCTTTGCACCTCCTTTCTTGAAATTTTGGTAACGTAGTCGTCCTCTTCCATATATGTTATATATGGGCGGTTGGTATTCTAGATCCATCGGCATAGTTGGAACCATTCTCTGACCATACATTAGCTTAAAATGGGCTCATATTGGTTGCAGCATGTATCGACATTCTGTAGGCCAGTAGACATAAAAGTTGATATATTCGTCCCAATCCTCTCTGAATCTGTCTACATAATTTGATAGCATTTGTATTAAGTGTCCGTTGAATCTCTCTGTAAACTCCGTTGCATTGTGGATGATACGTGACGTTCTCAATTTTGCTAATTTTAAAAATAGTTGTGGTTACTACTTCTCCTAATTCACTCATGAAAATTCGTTCCTTGATCCGTTAATATTTGCTTTGGGGTTCCATATCGGCAACAGATTTCTTCCACAAGTTTTTGTGCTATTGTTTTGGCTTTTGGTCTTTCATCGCAAATGCTTCTGGGAAATTTTGTCAAGGTAATCTGTGACTAAATAGACATGTATATATTTCCGTTTAGTGTCTCTGCATGGTCCTAGTAAGTCCATTGATATCATATGTCATGGCTCGGCTGGTATGGCATTGGTTTCAATGGTGCTTTCCATTTTGCTCCAGTGTTTTTCCTTGTTGCACAAATGAAACAATTTTTTATCCAATCTTTTACGGATTTCAGACATATTTGGCCAAAAAGTAATTTTCTGTTTCATTCTTGCGAGCGTTTTCTTTACTGACATATGTCCGCCTAATTTCCCGTCGTGGTATTGGTTAATAGTTCTTCCGTCTATTTTCGGGTATTACCATTAGCCTTTGTTCGCCATCTGCTATTAATACCATTCTTCTCCCACTACATACCGGTGTCGATGTTTAATTTCCTATGTTCCTTTAATTGCGGATCATTTTCGTAGACTTCTGGTTTTACCCCTTTTCACGATTCGATATTAATTCAAAAATTAGGGGTCTTCTTGTATGCTAATCATCAAATTGAGCGAAGTCCAATACTTCCGCAATTATCATACATATCGTCTGACCTCCTCGTCCATCAAATCTGGGAAGATGAATCTCGACATACAGTCAGCGTTTGCATTTGCTCGATCCTGCCTTTGAATTTATAAACGGAAGAATATTCTTGTAAGTTGCAATTGGCCCATACTCCATGAGTCGACTCGATGCTTCTTTATGTTGGCCAGCCATACTAATGGCGGTGGTCCGTTGTAATGCATATTTCATGACCCCAGATAGTAGGTATTAATTGAAATGGTTTAATTGCCTGTAATGATTGCTTAACGCTTCTCTTTGGTAACTGAAATAATTTTTCTCGTGCTTCTTGAATGTTTTGCTGTAATATTCCGATTACTCGTTCCTTTCCTTCATCGTCTAATTGTCCCAATATGCACCCGATGCCGTATCCCGCTTGCATCGTTGCCCAGTAAAAACGGTTTTTTGAAGTCGGGGGTGGACTAAGAATTGGTGCTTCAATTAACTTGCTCGTAATGTTTCACAAATGCCAATTGTTGTTCGTTTCCCACACGAATGAATGTATCTTTTTTGACTAAATCTTGTATAGTTTGCTATAACTGCTGTAATTTTGATGAATTTTCTGTAGTATCCGCATAATCCTAAGAATTCCTGTAATTTGAGTTACTGTTTTTCGGCTGCTGAGAACACTTTTTGATTTTTGATTATTCCTGGGATCCTGGTTCCTTTCCTTTTGTCTGAGTACTATGTGACCCAAGAAACCGTCACCTTCTCTTTGCCCAATTGCACTTGGATGGTTTCAACTTCAATTTCCACTGTCTTAGTCGGATAAATACTTTTCGTATATCTTCTAAATGTTGTTCGAATGTACTTGAGTAGATCAGCAGGTCGTCTATATACACCATGCATTGTTTTATCCCGTGGGTAACGAAATTCATGCATCTTTGGAAGATGCTGGGGCATTGGTTAATCCGAATGACATTTTCTAACTGAATATAAATCTCTCCCGATGGTGAATGCGGTTTTTCTTTTGTCTTCTTTCTTCTTTCATTTTTATTTGCCAAGTATCACTTTTAAATCTAATGAAGTGAAAATAAGCTGCTCTTGTACACGTCAATACTTCGTTAATGTCCTGGTAACGGGTACGTGTCTCTTTTGGTTTACCGGCATTTAACTTTCTGTAATCGATGCAAAATCTTTGCGTTCCGTCTTTCTTTTTCACCATAACAACTGGGAATTGCCATGGTGAGCAATTGGTCGAGTTACGGGCTTTGCCATGCGGAGCATTTTCTGCACCTCCTGGTTCTGCTACCGTTTCTGGGCTTCTGCTAGTTGTTATGTCTTGTGCAGATTGTGTCGGTCGTCTGATAGTGGTAATTGCGTGTAGTGTTACGTCGCACGTTCCAAGTCCTAATCTGATACTTGCGAAAATATCTTTATACTCCATCAATAATTGTTTGTAATTGCCGCTTTCTCGCTTCATTAGGTTCCACTATCTATGTCCATAGTGTTTGTCCCTCCTCTCCTTCCCTCTTTCACGTTTAAATACTCGATTCTATCATGGGCGTTATTTTCAACAGTCTTTCGTTTTCATATATCATTTATTCTTCATGAAATTCGTGATGTTGATTGGTAGTTCGCCCGTTTTCGTTTATCTCGATTATCTCTCTTGCCTAAAGGTAATTTCTCGCCGTTTTTCAAACTTTTTACCCTTGGTTCGAATATCATTTCTCCGTAATACCATCATCTACTTTGATATAACAGATCATTGGATTTAGCTGGACACTATTTCTCTCTTGAACACCTTACTATGGTAATTCATGGCACAGATTCTAACCTTCTTTATCTTTCAAACATAAGGTTCCAGTCGAATAACAATTTCTTTGAATAGTTCCGGCATTAAATCAGTTCCAATTATAGAGGTACAGCTTAATTGGTGGTAATTACTGCTAGGTATGTTTCTACCCTCGTTGTTCTGGTGTTTTAGTGTTGTCCCACCTCGTCCATTACGTTTACTGTTTCTTTACTGCATGCCGATTACATGAACTCCCGTTGGTTCAAATGTCCTTCAATGATGTCGTGGTATTTCGCTTAATGTACTGCTAGAATATTTGTCCCGTGTCTATCATTGCTCTGTTTTCTTTTCCATTTATTTCGATGATTAATGTAATTGCTGAGTCCGCGTGATGTGTAAGTGCCGCTATTGTTCTAACTTCCCGTCCTGATCTTACGCTTTCTCATCGTCTGTAATTTATTGGATTCGCTGTTTCCCATCAGGGTTATAGAGTGATGGGTAGATGTTCGCGGTTGGTATCATTTTTGTTCATTGTAAGTTTGCTTTTTGTTCGTGTACATTTGCTTGGTTCCTCATATGGCATTCTTGACATTGGTTCGCTATCCATCGACGCATTCTTCTCTCGTCCAGTATACTGGTTGCTTGGATCCATTTTTGGTGCGTTTACCTTTTCCTTATTCTCTCAATCGTCGAGTCGTCATTGCTACTGGTCTTCTATATTCCTTGATTCTTTCCCACCATACTCTTTCTGCTCCTTTTTAGTTCGTCTCTCGCTCTTTCGTCATATAGTGCTTTCCTGAATCGTCTACCTATCTCTTCGTCTGTTCCTTTCATCGTTGTCAGGACTCGTAATAATCGTTTGATTTTGTGGATATCCTTTGAATGTCCATGCAAAACCATTGTTTTTGCTAGAAAAGGTAGCACTCCAACTAATAGTTTCCAATTTACCTTCTTTTCTCGTTTGTAGATTGTCGAAACAGGCCAGATTTGTGTAATATTAACTCTGACTATTTGGATTTATTAGTATTAACCTAATATTCCCCGCCATCATTTGACCAAACATAGAATCCTACCCCACATTGCTTCCTTCATATTGGATGTTGCTTGTTGGAAATGGTCTGGTGATAGTAGTAGTTCATAATTTGGTTTTTGCTCAAAATTTGTACCGCCCGTTATAGTTACTATATTTGATAGTATCGATTCTCTTCTTGCTGGGAATAATAGATTTTGTCTTGCTGATTACTTATCTTGTGTATGCCGCTGTTTTACTACATCTAATGGTCGAAATTCTTTGTTCCGTGTCAGTTCTGTCAATCGCGAAATCTTTTTTGGTTTCGGCGACTGGGATTCTTCATTGGGAACATTACCATTTCCGTCTGTTGTTGAAACAATGGTCCGAAAGCGTATTGCAATCGTAATAGTTTTGGTTTATCGGTAGGAGTTTCATCAAATTCGGGTTACCGGTTGTACATATCGAATCTGCTTTTGGTATACCACTTCTAGTTCGTTTGTACATTTTCCGGGTGTGCTTGTTGACTTTTCGGTACCATAGCGCCACCATCGCTCTTTTTCGCAATTTAAATATAACAGTCACTTCTTCCAGCTATCCTTCCAAATTTCTTCTTGTAATTGGTAAGCAGTGGCATTGCACTGTCTGGGTTAGTTATTGCTACAGCTAATTTCGTTTTTAATATCTCTTTATTTAACTGGCAATCGTTACGTATTAAATCGTGGTATACTTTTTGCATTGACTCTTGTCCTTTGTGGTAGAGAAAATCCATCTTATTATTCATATATAAGTATAATTTCACTTCATCCTTTGCTACTGCGGCTATTCCTTGTTCTAACATTTGTCTTGATGCGTACAGCCCTGGGTAGTTGGTGGCATATACCATCTTTCCACATTTTTGTGTTATCTTCCCTTTGATGAATCTCATTCCCATCTCTGCTTCCATGGTTATCAATGCTGCTGGGGTTTGTTTTGTTCTCAGTGGTTGTGACCTAGTTCTGGCTTTGATCTTTCCAGCTCTCGTTATGATTTTGTTCACGTCGTTTATTTGTAGTTCTTCTGCATCTTCCTCGAATACTTCTCCTCTCACTTCGTCGAATATCGCTGTTTTTAAGAATTGCATTCTACATTTATGGATGTTTGCTTGATATATTATCGTTGATGTTCCGGTTTTACAAACGGTGTCTGTTGCTTGACACATTTGGTTTGATTTCATTACTTGGGTTGCTCCATCAAATTGTGCTTCATATTCTTTTAATTCGACTGTATAAGTTTCTATTACAACCACTCCTGTTACTAGTTCTCCTTTTATAGTATATTTTCCTCCCTGACAATCTCCAGTTGCTGAGTTAATTACTCCTGCGACGAATATGCTTTGTACCTGGATCATTCCACTTTTTCCCTTTAGTACGACTCCTTCTTTTAATCTCATTTCTCCTCCGCTGAATAGATCCTTGCATTGTTCTCCTGATACTTGTAGTATTTCTCTTTCTGTTCCAGGATTTATTATTGATACGTGGGAGTGTGCTCCGCAGTGATAGGCCAATGTTTTTCGTGTAATTGCGCATTCCTTGGCTTTTGTTCTGATGAAATCAGATTCTTGGTAAATGTGATAGGTTATCGCCTTTTCTATGGTAGTTAGGTTATTTGGTATTGCCATTCTGCATTCCTCGATATCTTTTAACGAATATTTATCTCCCAGCACTGCTTTATCACAATCAAATATTAGGAATCCGTTTGTTGCACCTGTACACATTAGCCACACCATCATTGTCATCATTAGTGAGTGTATGTTTGCATTTCTCATTGCTGTATCTTTTATGGGTAATTCATGTTCGAAGTCATTTAATAGTGCCTTAAATCTTACGTGCATGGGTTTGACTTGTTCGTTTTTTCTCGGTTTATTTATGAATTGTTTCCATCCACCATTCTGTAGTATGCCGGGTTCGATCTCTTGTTGCACGATCATTGCTGTTAACTCTACGTTATTCATGAATTGTTTGCTTGGAATTTTGCTTGTTACTAAACTCATTAGATTATATACAAGGTAGGAGAGTGCCACTAATCGATATTCGTCGTCATCCGTGTTGTGAGCAATTGGGCGACTATCTGTCTCATTTCTTCCCATTCTAGTTTCATCGTTTTGGTTTTCTCTTTGATTAGTTTTGGGATTATACTGGATACGGTATACCATAGTTGTTTGGCGTCCTCACTTGCTTGATTTCTTTGCCATAATCTCCTCAATGGTTGGCTGGTGATTATTAGCATATCTGCTAGTAATTCTCTTATCCATTCCGTTCCACTTTCCTCTCTAGGGTGAGTTTTTCTCATCTCGTATGCTATTTTTTCTAGTTTATCCAGCCTTGTCATCCATTGCTGTTGTTTGGATTGATCTCTGATTTTTGGTTCTCCGTTTTCGGTTATCAATTTTGGTTTACCTCTTGGATGTTTCTCCATGGACGTGCCTATTTCTTTTGTTGTTCCGTTTTCTGTGGTATTCGTTAGGGTTACCCTTTGGCTTTCTTCGTTTTGTTTTCTGAGCCATTCGTCCCAGTCTTGTGTTAGGTATATATCATCCTTTGCTTCGTGAGTTTGTGTTATATATTTTTTCATTGGCATGAAATCTTTGTCTTCGATATCCATTTCGATTATCATTTCTTCTATTTCGTCTCCTTGTTGTTCATCTATTTGATGGTAACTGGTTGACGGTTGCTCCTCTTGGATTTCCCGGTTGTTTCATGGGTGTTTTTCTTATTAGTGGTGCCAGCTCTTCTTCCTCGTCTGTATTTTCATTTAAAATCATTACCTCATCTCCTTCGAACATTTTTGGAGTTTCGTTTTTATCTCCTCCCATACTGGGCGTGCTCATACTTCCTTTGATGGGTTTTGGATTTATCTCTTTTCTTTTCAGTGGTATTCCCAATGTTTCCGCCATTTTCAAGGGGTTTATTTCTCCCATCACCATTGGCGTTACTCCTACTTCCAGCATATTATGTAGTGATCGTCCATGGAATTGTAAATGGAATGGAGTTTCATATGCTAGTTTTCTTTTTACTTCTTTTATTTTTGCTGTCGGATGGACTTCTAGTTCTTCTGATGTTTGATCGGGGTAGAATACTTTTATTTTATATTTTCCTTGAGGTTCTTGTGCCCACTCTCGGTGTTTCCATTTGCGTATTACTTGGTCGAATACTTCCGGACACCATTCATTTTTCCTTCTGTATTCTTCGATCTCTTTTACTAATTCTCTCAAATTCTCGAGGTTTTCGCCATTTTCTGCCATATATTTCGCATGCGTCGTTGCTGCTCGTCTCTGGCTCCTTGCACCTTGCTGTAATATTTCTATTAATTTTTCGCAATGATCGTTTTCTAGTTTTATTTGTGCTTCGTCGATATCTACTGGTTGGGATCTTTGTCTCTTTATTACGTTTATTTTTCTACATTCGTTTTCGGGCATCGTTTTATTTTCAGCTTCTTTCGTTCTACCTTTCGGGATTTCTCCCTCACGGTTGTTAACTTTCTTCTCCTCTAATGGCTCTTCTTCTATTGCTCCAGGTTTTAGTTCCATCTTTTTCTTGTTCATTCCATTGTTTCCTCCATGGGGTTGGTTTTACATTCCCTTGTATCTAGTTCGCTGAGCTTCTCTTTGAGGCGGTGATCCTTCCGCCATTGTCGATAAATTTCTATAACTCTCTTGGACTTTTGGTGGCCTTCTTTTTCCACTTCGTCCATCTCCTCCCACGTGGTATCTGTTCCCCATCGAGCTTCTTCCATCGGTACTATTCTGATTTCTTGGTCATCATCCCATATTCCCAACTCGTATAGATATGTTTCATCTTCTTCGTGTAGGTAATGATGAAGGTATTTTACGGCTACATCTTCTATCATTCCATCTTCACTTTGATCTTTTGTTTGTTCCATGATCATTTCGTTGATGATTTTTATTAATTCGTCTACTCGCGTTTTGTTATTTATTTTTAGCGTTGTTTGTTCCTCGTTTGGTAACTTTATTTTTATCTTTAATTCCTTTGTTTTTTCTTTTCCTATTCGGCGAGTTCCGTATTCCCAATTAGTGTCGTATTCTTGTAATTAGCGTGTCTGAGAATCACCGTGTCTCGCAAGTTTTCTATACATACTTTCATTTCTACTGGTTTGAGATACATTAGTATTTCCCAATTCTTGTGGATTTGATCTATTATTTGTGTGATTAATTTTTCTCTGTTTTTACAAAATATTCTCTTGGTTGTTCCTTGTAGGTTCTTTTTGATATTGCTTTCGAACTCATTTTTCGCGTATTCTGCCCATAATCCGAAGTCTGGTACTGTTCTTTCTTTTTCTAGAGTTACGTATGCTGGTTTACCTGGCCATATTAGTGCATCTACTAGATGTAGGTCTGGTTTTATCAACCATCCGTTATGATACAGGTTATCACTTTTCTTGGAGCTTCCCATTCTTTCTTTTATCCAATCGAATATTTCATCAGTGTTTGGTTGTTTAATCCAGATACGTTCTATGAAGTCCGGCGTTTGCATGAATATTTGAAACTTCGTTATGTCTTCTAATTTTTGTTTATCCAGATGTGCCTTTACCCGTGGTTTTTCCTGTTCGGGTATCACGTCTCCTTTCGTCCCCTCGAGTTGTAAAATGTACCTCATATATCTCTTAAATACTTCATTGTTGATGAACTCCTCGTTTACCAATGTTTCGGGTATGGTTTCAATTAGTTCGTCTATTAGTTTTATTTCTCCTTCTGTTGGTGACAATGGTCGATCATGAATCCATCGGTTCATCGGTCGTATGATTGGTTTATTCTGTTCTTCGTTCTCCGATACTTGTAGTGCTTCTCCCATCAGGCTGCTGGTTTCACTTGTTTCCCCTCTTTCGGTGATGAGTCTCTGATGTTCCGTAGCATATTTATTCGTAAATTTCTCTTTGTTTTTACTTTCGTTAATCCTCTTGGTGGTGTTTCGGATTCTTTTTCTATGTTGTTGATCGATTTTTCTATTATATCCCGTCTTAATTCGGAATTTCCATTTGTCTGTTTGGTTACTGTCGTTGTCTCGTTTTCGTTTGACCGTTCGTTCTCGCGAGTTATTCTTTCTTTGATTTTTCCGAGTAGTATTTTTTGTGTTCTCCGTTTATCTGCTTTAGTTGGTCTGAATGTTTCATCTGGTTCGGTTTGGTTTTCTCCTAGTTCTTCTGATTCTGGTTTCGCGAGTTTATCCTTTGGTAACTTTTTGTATATATTGTAGCAGTATTGTTCTTTGACATCTTTGATCATTCTTATCATATTTATTCTCGGCGGATTGTCTTGTCGTTGTTTGAATCGTTCTTGTCTCACTCGTTCCTCTTCCATTTGTAACTGCTGCCAATCCTGGGCGTGTTGTTGTTGTGTCATTTCCGTTTCTCTACTTCTTATATTTTCAACTCTTTGCATCATATGGATATTTGATTGTTGTTGTTGTGGTTGGTTTGTTCGCATCATTTTTGCCATCATATCTTTCAGGTGTGATATTTCACTTGTTTCATCTGTTCGGTATTTGGTTGCCTTGGCGCTGATTGTACATAGTTATTGTTTCTTGGCGGTCCTTGATTCTGATTCATTCCTTTTCTACATTCTCTTGATACGTGACCCTGTTTTCCACAAGTGAAACAGGTCCTGACTTCACATCGGTTGATATTATGTCCTTTTCTCCCACATCTACTACATGGCACATTTTGGTAGCACTCGTTTTCCCAGTGTCCTAGTTTTCCGCACGTTCTACATTGTTTACTTTGCGTTGAGTTATTTCCGCCGTTGTAACCTGTCCTTTGCACGTTGTTATAGTTATTGTTCGGGCGATTGTTATTTGTTCTTTGCACTGGTGGTTTAAATATTTGGTGAGCTCCTGGTATAAATTGGTTCACTTTTGCATCATTTTGTCCGTTTTCCTCCGGTTTTACCGCCATTGTTGCTATCATTGATTCGTCTTGCATGAGGGTGATTTGTGATGGTAGGTGTATTTCTGCCTGGTTTGCCCTGGCTACTGCTTCGTCCAATGTCGTTAATATCTGCATCCCTACTGCGGATCTCAGTTCTGGTCGTCTTAATCCATCTACAAATATGCCAATCAAGTGGACTTCATCAAATTTTCCATCGGTTGCCGTTTTTGCCAATCTTCTGATTTCGCTCGCGAACATCGTGTTCGACTCTCCATGTCTCTGTTTTCTGTTAAATAATTCTTGTATTCCTTGGTTTGTCAGTTTTGCCACTCCAAATGTTAGTTTTAAGAATTCTTGGATCTCTTTCCAATTATTCAGCGGTTTTCCTCTTTCTTTTGCTTCCAGAAAGATGTCCAGTGCGCTGTCACATAGGTATAGTGGCATTCTGGTTTTTACCATATCGTTTGTCCATCCACAAACTTCTACATATACTCCAAAATTCCTTAAGAATGTATTCAGTTTATTGGCGTTTCCGTTGAACGGTTCTCCTCGGAATTTTTCTCGATATTCTCTGATCGTTTCGCTCGTTGTTGGCAGTTTGTTTGGTTCTTTCCCGTCGTTCTTGTTCAAATTTCTGTTATCTTCGGCCATTTTGGTTTTGTTTATTGCTTCTAGATTATTCAATTGGTCTCCTGACTTGTTTGGTACGATTTGTTGTTGGATCTCTATGTCTATTTCTTGCTGGTTGTTATTCTCGTTCTCGTTTGCGATATTGGTTTGACTCGTGGTTCTTGTTAGCTCTTGGTTTTCTTTATCGCCTGATCCCTGGCTGTTGGAATCGATATCTTCGAGTGATTTAGCTCTGTGTAATTTTCTCACAATTGAGGTCGATCTCGATTTTTTGGCGCTTTTCCCTGACAGTAGATAGCTGTTGCGCGATCGTAATGTTGTTTTCTCCTCGGTAGCTTCTATTTGGGTAGTTTCTTTTGCTTTGATAGATTTGTTGCGTCGCGTTCTGTTATCTATTGTTTCGTCTGCAATTTTGTCCGTAGTCGGTTCTTTTGTTGCGAATATTTCACTGATTTTTGATTTGTTATCGGTTCCCGGTTATTATCGCGTATTGGTTGATTCGGTTCCTGTATTGTCTTGTTCTGTTTGTGTTTGTGGGTATTTTGTTGATTTGTTTGTATTGCTTGCGAATTTGTTTGCGTTGAATGCTTTGATTGCTTTGGTTGTTTTGATTGAGTTTTCTAGAACGAAAAAATGAATCGTGTAACATAATCTGCTTACACGCTTTCAATCTTTCGAACCGCCTCAAATAAACATACTGAGTTTATTTATTATTTTATTTGTTATTTCTTTTATTTCTATTCGTTTACATTTTCTCCTTTATTATCATTTTTTATTTATCGTTTCTTTTCTTGGCCTATTCGCCATCTCGATTTGATTATAGTACCCATAATTATAATAATTCATATTTCCCAGGTGTTATCCCGTTTAATATAATTCCCATACGTTTATTTTTTTTCCCCTTTTAATTCATTTTGCGTCGATTTTTAATTATCTATATGGGGTAGTAACAATTATCTATATAGTCATAGTAATTATCTATTTATAATAATTCGTTCGGCTATGCCGTTTCCCAGATCCTATTACCCCCCTTTAATTCATTCATCGTGCGTTTTCGCGTTTCCCTTCATTTTGTCCTTATATTATTTTATTTCCCTTATCTTTTACTATGTTATTTTCGTTCCGTTGTTTTGTTGAGCCTGTGCTTTTTTAACATGATTTGAGATTCTGCTCACTTATACGATTGGATTATGTTTTATTATTATGAATTGAGATTGTGCTAACCTAGTACACTAGAACTATGTTCTATTAATGCGAAGTCAGACTATGCTGAAGTAATGCGAATGAATCAATGTCCGGTAATGCGAAGTCAGTCTCAGCTGAAGTAATGCGAATGAACCAATGTTCTGTAGTACGGAATCAGTCTGAGCTGAAGTAATGCGAATGGACCAAATTTTGTAATACGAAGTCGGTCTGAGCTGAAGTAATG
Source organism: Schmidtea mediterranea (assembly GCA_022537955.1). NCBI lineage: Eukaryota > Metazoa > Platyhelminthes > Tricladida > Dugesiidae > Schmidtea > Schmidtea mediterranea. The sequence goes on from CM039679.1 coordinate 116,737,396, forward strand.
CGAATGAACTAATGTTCTGTAATACGAAGTCAGTCTCCACCGAAGTAATGCGAGTTAATCAATGTCCTGTAATACGGAGTCAGTCTCAGCTGAAGTAATGCGAATGGACCAAATTTTGTAATACGAAGTCGGTCTGAGCTGAAGTAATGCGAATGAACTAATGTTCTGTAATACGAAGTCAGTCTCAGCCGAAGTAATGCGAGTTTGTCATTTTGTTATATTTTCCTGCCGGCTTCCTACTCGTTTCTATTCCTATTTTATTTATCCTTTATTTGAGCTCTTAATTATCTTCCTTTTATTGTTGTTTTTTTATTTATCCTATCTATTTTTCTTTTGTTTATTTCTTGCACGCGCGCTTCACAATCTGCCTTTTCGAGAGCTCTTCGCCTACCCCCCAGATTTGGAATACAAAACGGCTTTGTTGATCCACTACTGCAACGGTAAGGTGATCAGTCTTACCACAGTAGCTTTTCAACTGGGCAAAACTTGTCGACAGTTCGTCCTACATCTCTCTTCTGGGTGATCGGTTATCCCCTCCCGATTTGGCTTTTGGTCGCACTACTCGAAGGTAGCTCGAGGTATTTTCCCTTATGCTTTACTTTCGATGCTTATAGCGTTTCATTTCATTTCTCTGTATTTTAACTTTTTACTTTTAAATATATAATTATTCATATGTTTTATATATATAAATATATGGGCAGGAAGGAGGGTAGCTAACTAATCATTTATTTTATGACAACTTATTCATAGTACACTGTCACTTTCTCATCAATGTCGATTTTACATAATATACAGATTGTTAATGATTCTGCACATCTTTGGCAGTAACAGAAATGTCCACAGGGGAGTATCAGCACTTTTATCCGTTCCGTTTGGCAAATGCAGCATTGGTGTAATGGTGCTATTTCTCGGCGTATTGTGTTCTGTAAGGCGTCAGGTATCGCTTCGACTTGTTTTTCTATTAGCTGATATTTTATATTCAGCTCCGGGTTATTTATTCTTTCTCGGTACCAGTCATATTGGTTCTCTGTTTCTGTTGTTTGCATTAATCCTAATGTTGTTCGGATGATTTCACGGCTTATCATTTGTGGGTTGCTCTGTCTTGCTACGTTTATTCGCTTCATTTTTTCGACTAGTTGTTCTACTGAATCGGTCTCGATATTCAAGAAGGTTTGTAGTTGGTTCAATTTCTCGTTATAGTGGTTCATTTTTTTTCTACAAGGATTCAATTTTTAATTATTGGTTTTTATTATTCTAAAATTAATATTTATTTTATTGGTTTTATTTCTACATTATTTTATTATTTTCCTTTATTAATAGTTGGGTTGCTGCTTTTACTCTATTTATTTTATTTCTAAATTTTAATTTTCTTTATGCAAACTATTAATATTTTATTATTTTACTAGTTTATCTCGTTATATTTATTTTATAATTAATTAGATTATTTTACCATACGTTTTTATTTGTTCGGTTTCGGAATGTCGTATTTGTAGTTAACTGGGTTATTTCAGCAATTTCCCTGGTTTTCTTTCCGATTTACGTTATTCCCTTTTCTTTTATTAGTGTGATTTTTATTCCAATCTCGGTTAGGGTTTTATTTATGGTTTCTTTATTTCAATTTCCTTGGGTTTTATCTTTCCAATTGCGAGAGGTCTTAATTTAAATCATCCCGGCTGAGCCCCCAAAAATCATGTTGGTCGTAGGGGAGTGTTGACTTTTAAATCCTTGAGGCACCTTTACCTCATGCGTCCTTAATCACTAGGGGTAACTCCTCCTTACGCCACACAATTTTAGTTACTATTATGCACCCGTGGTTAAAACCCCGTTGGAACTGTGCACAATAGCCGAATGCCATTCGAGCAGGTGAGCGCCATTGCTAGCACTACTCCCCGAAGGACCTTCGTCTTCCCCGGATTTCCAGCGGCCGATAGAAGGACTTACGCTCTCATTTCACAAAAACCCTTTTCATCTCCGCTATTACCCTTAGCTCCGACATGAGAAGTCATGAGAGGAAACCATCGTTCGGGAGTTTATACGCGTCCACACCTCCTTTTACCTTCGATACTCCGATTTTCGAGAAATAATAAGACAGAATTTCATTTAGCAATACTAATAAAGAAAACCAAAATCCAAACAATTTTTTAATAAAAACCAACTAATAATAAACTATGGAAGATCACAAAAAACTATCAGAGTGTTCAGAAATGTTAGATTTATCAGTGTGCTACGAACGATGTAGATCAATCCGGCTCTTAATCCTCCTCTGCGTCTATATCGGTCGAGAAACGCCTTCTCTTGGGTGGCCTGTATGGTGGAGGGTGACCTCGTGGGTCCTCATCTCTGCGAGAAGATGGACCGGCAATCTCGCCTCGGGGGCCGATGTTGGGAATTTCCCCCGTAAGGATGGCGATTTCTTCCAGATCTAAATTTCCGGCTAAATTTCCGGCCACATTTTCAGCAGCCGCCCCGAGTATACAATGGCGCCCTGCGTAGCGGTCCCGTGCGTAAAGCCGGAACCGACTGCGAACTGCCAAGGGGTTCACGAGGCATGACCCACGAGCTCAACTAAGGGTTTTCACCCACTAGCCGGCACACGGTCGGTCCCATGAACCAATCTATTCCAATACATAAATATAGTATTTTAACGGGTCCGAACGATTATAAATAATGTATATTGGTTATTAAAAATGAAATGAATCGCTAAAGCATTTAATGAGTTAACATGAAAAATGATTTCATAAAACGTAAAATTAATTACAACATGAATAAAAGAACAATTCCTTACTCCGCTTGGTATGATTTCGGTTCAAAAGTTGTAATGGTTAGTAAAGCATAAGATTAAAATTAATGAAATTCATCACTATATTTATAGTGTTTTTGTGCTTGTGTGCGACCAATGGGCGATTTTTCGCCATTTTAGGCTTTTTAATTATTTTATTTATTTTAAAATATTTTTCTAATTTTTTATATAATTTTCTTTATTTTTTGATTTATTAATATTTTATTGTTAGATTTTATTTTTTTATTATTATTTTCTTACACTATTGTTTTTAAGCCCTAATATTTTGTTTTCTGGTCGCCTCTTCTGCCTAGTTTTTTCTAAACCTTATTTTGCAAGGTTTTGGCAGTTTATTTTATTTATTTATGTTTTCTTTTCTGCTTCTGTAGGCATTTTCGAATTTTAATTAATTATTTGTTTTATTTAATTTTTGTTGTGTTTTTATTTTGTTTAATTATTCTGTTATTTATTGATTTTTAATATCTTGGTGCGGTGCATGTTTATGTTCAGTGATTCCTTCCATTAATCTCGCTCTTTAACTTTAGATTTTTATTTTTATTTTGTTTAAATGGTGGCTCTAAGCCCAACACTATCTTTAATAACATACATTACAGGACTCTGTTTAGTATTAATTTTAGTAATTTGAAATACCTCATCACTCCAATTACTATCGAAATTTTTGATGAAAGGTGAAGCAGATATTTTACTAATTCTAACGTGATCACCAACTTTATATTTTGGTTTTGTAATAGCAACTGTTTTAGACCGTACTGATTTAGCTAATGTTTTCGAGCTGATATCTACGGGTCTCAAACCATTCAGACCTCGATGTGATAAATTATTATAACTAACAAGTATTTTCGGTAATACATTTATCCATATTTTATTAACTTGATGCACGAAATATTTCTTCAATCTATCCCTCAATGTCCGGTTAAATCTTTCAACATGTGCGGCTTTGTATTGAGAATGTACAGAATAATGATTTATTTTGAGACGATGCAGGATTTGCTTAACTTTACTATTGTAAAACTCCTTGCCTATAATAATAATAATAATAATAATAATAATAATAATAATAATAATAATAATAATAATAATAATAATAATAATAATAATAATAATAATAATAATACCTAAATCGGTTTGCAAATTGTCTGGATACCCATTTTTAAATAAATTATTAATTGCTTTAGATATTTCCTTTGCAGATTTTGTCTTTGTTGGTACACCGCGAGCAAAACGACTGAAAACATTAATACACGTTAAAATATATTTATAACCCTTGTTAATCTTCGAATACGGTATCATCTCCATCAAATCCATTTGCCATAAATCATTAATACCGAATGCCTTATAAGCTCTTGTTGGAAATCTTTTCCGCATTGGTTTGTTTAAACTGTACGCAAGCTGATCTGACAACCACTTTTGCGTTTCCTTTTTCGACTTTGGGACTCTTTTCTTTAACTTTGCCACTCCACCGAAACCTGCTTCGTCTTCTGGGTTTGTCCAAATCTTCTCCATTACAACACGATGATTTAAATTTTAATTTAACATTAGGTAATGATTGTCCCATCTTTTATTGTGATAATAATGATAATGCTAATGGTAACATTGCTCCGATAAAACCGCCTTTGTGTTTATATATGATTTTTCTCATTTGCTGACGATTTTTATTATTTACTAGAGATAACAAAGGCTTACGATGTTTATTCAATACTAGTTTTTTAGAATTACTGATTTTAATTTTACCTCTGACTACTTTTAAAAGAATTTTGAGTAGATCATAGACAACAAAAGTTGGAAATGATTGTAAAATAGACATTCTTTTCATACTCGAAGCCTTTAACAATGCATTAAAATATGGGAAACTCCTATGATTTTTTACGATTTTAACTTTTTTCTTACTCTTTTTAATAATGTTTTTCGAAATTAGATTCATTGCAGGGTAATTCTCGGTTATTAGTTTTTTAGATGGTGTATAAATGGTTTTTGGTGGAACTTTGTTTTTCTTTTTAATACTTTGTCTAAGTTTTCGGATATTTTTAAGCCTGGATTTCATAAACATTTTTACATGTTAAAGTTTTCAACTTTGTTTATATACCATGGCACCTTTTTTATTGAAAATATCGGTTTTTACCCGTAAATCATCATTGCATTGTTGTGTGAAATCAAGAAATATATATCCATGTGGTGATTTTGTAGCATCTTGAAATGCACTGATGAGAAAATTACGATTATTAGGGTATGCCTGTCAAGCAAGAAAATCAATAACTGTTGCATCTCTAGGATTCTTGAAAATAACTAAATATTGAACATTTAAATTCATTGTTCGATGTGCGCCACCCTGATGAAATAGATTTTGAGTAATAAAGATCACAGTAACACAAACATGTCTACTGATTCTTGTGAATAAATTATTAAAATCCTTTTCTTTATTAGCTTCCTGATACAAATCATCGATAATGATGACATCACCTTTCCTTAAACGACTTAACCGGTTTTTATCGAAACCCTTTACTATTTTCATGTTTTTCAATTTACAGAAATTATTTTGAGTTAATCCATGTTCTTCATCTGCACCCCTATGCAAATAAATCTTGTTGAATTTTGTTTGAAATAAATTAGATTTCAGTAATTTACACACAAACATAGTTTTACCACTACCACTTGGGCCGAAGATTTGATATACAGCATCATTTCTTAATTCCATTATTAATTTGTATAATTATAGGTTTTTGTTTATATTATATGATTTAATGAACTCTTTCTAAAAATCATATATATAGCTTGATATTTCTTTATTGTTTAATTATGTTATCAAATATAAATTATAAATGAACTTTCAATGTATCAAAAATGACATTTCCAAATGGTAAACCCCAGCAAATTGTAGATAGAAGTGGAAAATACCCTATAATATTTTTCAAATCCGGCAAATGCAGAATCATGGGATGTAAGAAACCTTTAGATGTCAATAAATTACAATATAGAATAAAGGAAATTAAAATACAGTCAATTACGGTTACCATGGATATGGGACAATCTATCAATCTATACAACATGTCAACAAAATGTCTTTGTATGTTCGAGCCAGAATTATTTCCTGCACTGAGGCTTTTAAAATACAACCCAATGTGTGTTAACGTGTTTGCCAGTGGCAAAATAGTCATATTAGGGTTGCGAAATCTAGAGTACAAAAATATTGTTTGTAACATACAAAATGAAATCACGGGATTGGTCGATATCTGATTGGCTAATGATTGATTAAAACACCTTGGTTATTCATTTCATTTCATTTTTAAAAATGGAAAAAACTATGACCTCAAAATTAACAAAGAAAGAAATAGAAAACTACGGTAAATTTATTATTTATTATTTATTAATATTATTATCATTGTTTTCCAGATAAATATCAGGCCGTAATCTTAGAAGGTTTGTTCTTCTACCCTCAACTACGAACAATACTGAAAGACCAGAAAGAATCAATCATTTTAGATCTGGTATATGGAGAAACAAATATATGGATCTTTAATATCATAGATCAAGCTCTATGGGATATAAAGCTTGACCGAAGACCGAAGGAGATGGAACCCGAATACCCCTGTATTCTGGGTTGCAGTTGCTGTGAATTTTGGTACCAGCAATATGTCGAATGGTGCCTGGCAAAATCTGTTAGGAATTCGTCTAAATATCAACTTTTTAGAAAATAAATGTTTTGTATTTTATGTTTGTTTTGTTTTGTTTTGGTAGTAATAGTTTTATTTTGGTGGTGGTAACAATAATAATAATAATAATAATAATAATAATAATAATAATAATAATAATAATAATAATAATAATAATAATAATAATAATAATAATAATAATAATAATAATAATAATAGTAATAGTAATAATAATAATAATAATAACTCGTAATAATAAAACACATGATATTAATAATGCATTTTATATAGATGAAAGATGTGTGTAAAATCATATACAAACTCAATGGGTTAATTCACATACAGTTTTATATATTTTTGCAGTCACGCACTTATCATGAACTTATCATGCATTGTCTTTGTTATAATAATATGCATGATTCTGATTGGTTAATCATTATCTGTCAATGGTATAAAAGCGCGTCACCACCTTATAAAGATCATAAATCAAACATGACCAAGAAAATAAGTGTCCAACCAGTTCAGATGTTCCACAATTATAAAAGTATTTTTTAAAGGAGCCTATCAATATGCAATTGGCAAATCCAGTCAAACTCAATAAAACTCAATTTCAATCTCTTGCTGGGACTCTCTCAATGATAGATATCAAGGATATTGATAATATGTTCAAAAAGATCAATTCCAATTTAAAATGTAATGAAAATGCTTTCTTCACGAGTCAATATACCAGATATTATTATGCATTTACAGAAATAGGTTTCAAAGAACAGGAAAACTGGTATATAACAATAGCAATCCAAGGATATAAAGCTGATCAAAATGATGTGCTTTCTCCAATCTGGAAAATTGTTACTGCTAGACTTTCACAATTATTTTAATGTATAATGTTTAGTGTTTAATAAATGTATTAATGTTTTCTTTGTTATTCTATAAAAAAATTATAAGTAGTTTTAAAATAGTTTTAAAAATGATGTCTGAAAAAGGTAAAATATAAAATATAAAATAATTAATTAATTTCGTTTAGAATATTTTATAAACTTTTTGTTTGATAAACTCGAAGAAATAACCGGTGTAAAAAATAGAGATATGTTGACTCTAGTTGAAGCATTGAGTAAAGAAGATTCATTTTGTGATTCTGGATGTCAGAGTGACGATACTGAAATTGTTAATGATGGAGAAATTAATACTGAAATTATTAATGATTCTGAAGAAATTATTGATGAAACTGAAATTATTAATGATGAAGAAAATATTAATGATACTGAAGATACTACCGAAATTATTAAAGATGAGCCTACCGAATTTAAGAATTGTATTGACCATGTTATAGAAAATATTATGATAGAATATTGTGGTGATGAAGAATGTACATGTAATAATCAATAAATCTTTAAAAATGTAGTTTTTTTATTAATAATAATAATAACAAAGAAATATTTATTAAATTCTATGATAAACTTTATTACATAAATATAAAACAGATGCTCCAGTTAATAGTTTTAATAAAAATTTGCAATTTTCGATATAAATATCAGAGCGTTTGGCTTCTGCGGCAACTTGAATAATCGCTGTCTATCCACCGTTTATTTCTACCCACGGATCAATTTTTGTTTCTATCACCTAAAAAATGATAAATTAATAGCAATATAAAGTAATTTACCTCTATAGACCATTGGAAATAATTTTCATAATCAGATCCAGATTTTAATATCATGTGTTTCATATACATTAATCCTACTATTATTCGCATCCATTTATTATTTTCATCAAACATGTAACTAAATATTGATTTGAATGCATTCTTTCTCTCCAATGTTGGCAAATTGAGAATTTTTTCATAATCAAATGGGATGTCTTCTACGATTTTCTCGGTACGGTTTACCATGAATTTTATGTTTTTAATGATATCATCTTTTTCTCTATTATTAGAGACCAGCTCATTCAACAAAGTTATAAAAAATTTAGTTTCTGGCATTTTATAAAAATATTTGAAAGTGTAAGCTTATTTATACTATATTCGACCAATCAGAATCATGCAATACTAAGAAAATATGTAAAAATATATAATGGAAATGGCAATGATGATTTGTTGGCACTGTTAACTTCTTTCAAGTCTTTGCCACCACTGTTAACTAGTTGTTGTAATTTCATTATAAGATTGAACTGATCAGTTGTTTTATTAGAATAAAATTTTATACTATATTGAACTTGATTCATCATTTTTTCATTAAGTTTGCGATTTTCTTTCAATTCTAATATTGATTTTCTTAATTCATTTTGGATAATACCAATGGTCTTATTTAGTTATATATTATCATCATATAATTCGTTTTTCGCTCTTTTTAAAGTCTCATATGTATGTTCAAATCGAAATTCTAAATTACTCATTCTTTCAGATAATCTTTTGACTGGAGTTTTCAAATATCTAGGCCTATCTATCATATACAAAATATCCATCAATACTTCTGTATCAGGACATACACATCTTGTTGAATTTTTACCTTGAACGGTTACAACAATTGAGTTGACCATATTAAAAACTAATATTATTATTAAAATTTCTTTAATCATTTTCAAATCTATATAAATTAATATTTATTGTTTATAGCTAAAAGGTTGTGTGTTTAACTTTTCATTGGTCTAAATTAGTATAAAAGTAATTGTTATTTCAATTTTTATCATTATAATGGATGTACCAAGCGCAGTTCAAGCTATGAATGAAATTAAACATTATGGTAATTAATAATTACTAAATATTATTATTATTAACTATTTGATAGATGATTGTTTTAAAGTTATTAAAGAACGTCTGGAATTCTATTATCCAGAAATAAATGAACTATTGAAGAATAAGCCAAAATCAATAATTCCAGATTTAGTCTTTAATTATACGTCAATATGGATATTTACCGTAATCGACGAGTTCCTATGCAATGTCAAGCGAAACAGATTGTCAAAAGATATGGAACCTGAATATCCATGTGGTGATGGATGTCATTGCTGTGCGGCCCGATATCGAAAGTATGTGGAATGGGCTTTGAATAAAGCTCTTCGACAATATTATTATAGTATAATTATTTCTTTATAATAAAAGTTTTTGTTGTATATGTCTTGGTTTTTTATTATATATTAATAATAATATTAATAATAAAAATAATAATATTTATAAAATAATAATAACTAAAACTTGTAATAATAATAATAATATTTATAATAATAATAATAAAATAATAATAAAATTAATTTACAAAATATATTCTACTTATAAAAAATAAGTAGTAAATTAAAATTCAAAAATCTTTAAAAATAATATGACCTTGAAAAATTATGATGAGTCATCCAATGACCTTGAATGAGTCATTGGTCTTAAACATTTTTTGTACTTTTGGACTTAGAAAAATTTTCTCTCAGCAGGGGGAGGAGGTGTGCTGGAGGTGACACATGACACATACCACTACTGACAATGTCTTAAAAATGTCCATTAGATTTTCTATCCATCCGAGAACTATTGATATTGCCAACCCTTATTATTTACTTAAAGCACCAAGACCATATTCAGTAATGTTAAGTTTATAATCTTTAATCACTTGCATCTTAAAACTTAATGAAAAATTACTTTCAAAATCACTGTTTTGTGCAGATATCCATGTTCCTAGACATTTATTTCATCCTGCCATTTAGGAGTCTTCAATAATGTGCTTTATATTCGCATAAGAGTGACTGTAATTCAAGCACATGCAAATGGTAAGCATGACACTGATAGCATAACTCACACAAACGCTAATCGTGATAGTAGTTCACTCACGCAAAAAAGGTGGCTGATGGAAAACGTTTGAATTTGACTCAGAATTATGTATAAGCGGTAGCTACTGACAATATTTATGATTTTCTATTGTCTCTTTGAATAAAAAATACGATATAACTTATAACACTAGCTAGATAAATTATAAGTAAGAACATATATAAAGAAGGTTGGGGGCGGTCATACATAACATTATTACGGCACTATCATTGTCTAGTTAGATAATTTAAATCAGCATTAGAAGTTCAGAATTGAAATTTTTATGCGATACAATGATACCAAAAATAAAAGCACATTTAAAACAACAATAATAATGATATGTAATTCAAACCAATTTAATAATACTAAATCATAAAAAACAATCAGATTAGTATTTTCACGTGAAACTTATTCAGAGTAAAAGAAATGAAAAATATGAGTGATTAAATAAACAATGATTATTTGTTTTAATTTATTATATTTCACCAAATATGCCATTTAAATGATAATAGAATATGTGATAACATGATAATGGAAAATCGTTCCAATAATTCAGTGTTGTATTCAATAAAACAACTCAGTTTAATTCATAGTGTAAATTTCGTTATCATCATGTTTGGTGTTATGTAAATAAATTATGACAATATTTACATTATAAACTTCTCTATAATATAATAGTTTTATCAAATATAACGGGTAGCCTGGAGCATTTTTTTATGGCACCTGTCATTAGAATTACAGCTGTAGATTTCTATCGGTCCCTCTGCAACTCTAAAACTCCACAAATCGAGATTCACAGAATTTAATGTAAATAAATTTGACTTACTGGATTTTTTATTTTTTCCTTTCTCCTTGTCATTTAATATTTTTAATGATTTATTTATTTCTTTCCACTTTCAAAAGATTGTTTCCTAAAATTTGGATCAGTAAATAAAAGAAGAGAAAGAAAATTAAAAATGAAATGATAAAAAGAATGAAAAAGCTTTACAGTCAATAAATGTAGAAAATTATTAAAAATTCATTTTTCATTGTTTTTCCCATTTAACATTTATTTATAGCTGAAATCTTGATGAAGATAAATGCATTTCCAAAGGAAAATCAAAAAAAAAGATAAATTATTTTGATGCTAGAAAAAGATTTTATGATAGAATTACATGGTTACATAATTCGACGGAATAAATAATCAGATAGCAAAAACCGTGAGTGGAAATATATTTATTTTTATGTTTCTACTGAAAAATGCAACATCTTTTGGATTTAGATTTTCTTCTGTTTTCCACTTGAATTGTTTTTCAATTTTCTAGTGCAGTGGCACTATTTGTGGCAAGAAAATAAAAAGGTTGCCGATTTGAAATTTTTGTATTTAACTTATTTTACTTGAGCAATAACAACAATATTTCTTTCAATGAATTTTGCAACAGAGAGATATTAAATGTCAATATCCAGATTTGTTTTTAGATTTTATTTTTATTTGTATTCTGACATACTTTTACAATATTTTGAGTGTTAGGAGCTACAACGTTTGCGTACCAATTGGTGGGTTACAGGGTTTCATTGTTTGGTTGAACTAATCGGTGGTTGCCCTCGTAACGCCATACAAAATGATACTGATCGCCACTTGGCACCCGTTGCTATGCAACGTTGGTAATGTGTTCAAGTGGTGGATTGCCCGCAAAAATTGAGTACCATGTGCTAGTACTGTAGTTGCTCGGACAATCCTCGGGTTCACGAGCTGTCGATAGAAGACCTGTGCTCGCTTAGCTCTGTCCCTCATAACTATACAGGATTCATTCTTAATTGACTGTAGAAAACTGAGACGTAATAAGGTTACTTGTGCCAATACTGACATGCGATTTCAAAAGAACGACTCAACAAAGGCGAACACTACTCTATTTGAATCAATCACATGTGGAATATTTACTGTTTGGCGTTTTGCAGCTGCGTTGCTCGACGTCGGGCACGTTCCTTACGTCCCGGTCGACGATTATTGATGGGTTGTTCTGTTGGCTTGGTGGTTGTCTGCGGCATTTGGGTTGGGGCGAAGATGAGCGGGTAAGTTACCGCTTCACCTTCTCGGCATACCGCTAGGGCGACTTCGAGTCCCCGAATCTGCGTGCGCAGACTCTGATTTAGCTGCCGCCCTTCCTCCCAGCCTTTCTGAGCCGCTGTGAGTCGGTGATATACAGCTCTCATCTTTGCTGGATCAACCCAGGTTGCTTTCAACTGTTGAGCCTCTCGAGTTAATTGAAGGATTTGGGCGAGTAACTCTGCGTTCGATTGTCTTGCTCGTTCCAGTTCCGCTTGTAGAAGTTGTAGGGATGACATCACTATAATAGGGGAGCATTTAAATTCCTTATTGCCTTCATTAAATCAAGTTTTATTATTTAATTAAACAAATTGTATGAAGTTAGTTTATCTAAGAGATATAATAACGAATAAGAAAAACAATAACACTTAATATTTAAATCAATTTCTACAACACTTCGTCATTACTAAAGTACATCTTCCGGGGATTCTCTCTCTAAACTCCTCTTCAGAGCCGCCACTGTATAGGGCCGTCGGGTGTCGCGGACTGGGTGAGGTGGGTATGCCTCCGCGATGAGTCCGACGCGGATGTCCTCCTCCACGTTCGTGAGGTACATCCGGGCTTTGACCACATTGAGGTCCACTTGCTCTTGTACTTGTTCCCAGAAGGTGAGGAGATTTCTGGCGTGATCATATATTTCTTCGGCCGGGTATTGTTGTCCGGCGAGTCCACAGGGATCGGATTCAAGACCCAACAATCGCCAAATAGTCGGGTGTGGCCACCGGGGTGGAAGTTGTTCGGTAGTCGCGGCAACTGTTGGTACCTCTCCTGGGTGTGGTTCCTCAGCTACTTGAATGGTGATTTGGTCGATAGGCATATCTAAATTGTTATCGTTATCAAATTCGATTAAGTCGTCGGCTTATAATAATACTAGACTAAACGTTGATTATATTATTACTCCTAGACCGATTAAACTCTACTAGCTTGATTAGTATTACATCTCGAAACGACTAAGGTTATTTATCTGTGCGTTCCTGGCGTGATGTATCCTGTTGGCTAACTCCTCATAACTCTTGTTAATGATGGTAATAATTAGAACATGTTAGATAACATTTTTAGTGTTGGGCAGATGGGTGAGTCGAAAATCCACTACCTATCGGGCATTAATGTTTGTTAAGTGGATGGAATTACTACTAATTAAGATTCATTTAAAATTTACTAAGTATTTAGTGATACTATCGGTTACAAATCAGTTTCAAAACTCAAAGGATCCGCGATGTTATCAGATATTGAGGTTGATTTAAGGTTTACCATCTACCTACTGCCGTTTGAGATTTATTCTGAAATTTATTAAATATATAAACGTCATATTAATTAACATGAAGTTACAATTTACTAATACATAACATCGATATTGATTAAACTAATTCTAAAATCCGCTATTCTATGATGCTAATGTTTATTCGAAACCGAGTTAAAGTTTACCGGTTGTACTTAATTCGACGATATTCAAGTTAGTCACATCCTGTCAGGACGATGTTGGCGGAAACGTCAATCCCTTCGATCGAGCGGATGTTAAATTCATTTAAGGTAGGTTTCCGGTTTCCGGTTGATTCTCTCAAGTTAATTTAGTTATCGATCGGCTACTTCTATTATCAACTTAGTACAAATTTCGGTTGCGGAGTGCGCGTAGACTTTCTAATGATGGGACTCCTTATCAAGCATCACTTTGATATTCATCATTTGATATGTTTATTCGTCTAAGTTGGACTATATCGGATTTTACGCGCGTCGTAAGTTAATTTCTTGTGATTTTGTTGGTGTATTTATTAACTTTATAGTTATTCGTTTGGCGTCAGGATATTCGTCAGATATCGAGAAAGTCTTTCTAAACTGAATGGCTATCGTCAAGTTGCATCTAATATTATTAGCCGGTTCGCGTTTCCAATTCGGATCATTTTCGATTTTATCCCTGCCTTTTTACCATAGTGTTAACTTGGGTTTTTGTCAATTTTATTCAATAACGGATTGGTATTCATTTGTTGATTCATTCATTTTGGTTCTTTTAACCACGATTTCTTTATGTTAATCAGACTTTATTTTATTTTGGTCAGTGAATAATATTTTATACCCCATTTTATTCTGAATTGCTAAGTTTTTAAGTGAGGAATTTATATATTTTAATCCATCTAATTAAATCAAAGGAAAAGCTCTGTTTACTACACAATGAGTTTGTACTATTAATCAACGAATTATTTTATTATTATCGATCGTTTTCGACATTTAACTAAATGAGTGCTTTATTTTTAATTCGTAATTTTCCTTTTATTTACTCAGTGAATAATTTTTAGCGATTAACTAAACGATTACGTTATAATAAATCTTTAATTCCTAACGTTTCTCCTTATATTCAATCGATGAAGTTTTGGATTGTTAATCAACAGATTATTTTATTTTTATCAATAGTTTTCAACATTTAACTAAATGATTACTTTGTTTTAAGACTTTTCCTTTGCTTTAATCAATGAAAATTTGGATCTTTAATCAACAATTTAATCAAGGGATTTCATACTGTTATTCGAAAATCGTTTCACCTTTAATTGATACGTTTCTTTATTTGAAATCAATGAATTCGATTCTTAGTGGCTTTCATTTTTATCGGGGGTGGATTTGGTTTAGATCAATACATTACTCGTTCTTACTCCAAGATCAGATTACCTTTATTGAAATGAATTATAATAATTTAATTGATGAAATCATTTGTCATTACCCTAATCAATAATTTACGAGCATTTACATTATCTTTACCCAACATTTACTTTAATTTTTAGTCGTAAAATACTTTACTTTTACACTCAATGGTTGCTTTAAATTTTTAACAATAATTTCAATTTAATCGAATTCGATGATTCCCAATGAATTTTATTTATTTCAAAATGTTAATCCCAATAAAACACTTTACTTTTACAATCAATGGTTATTTTTAATAATTTCAATTTAATCGAATTCAATGATTCCCAATAAATTTTATTTATTTCAAAATGTTAATCAAAATAGTTATAACAACGATTTCAGTTGATTTAACCCGAGTACCCTTTCCCTTTAATAGGCCTTAGACGCATATTGTGTTCATATTATATTTACTGAGTGCCCACTGGACTACTCGGTGTGATGATTTTAAGCCGTATGTAACATAATTTTAGGTCGATTTTACAGAATTGAGAAACGAGGAAGCAGCCAGAGACTTCTTCCTTATTTCTCGCTTCAGCTATAGGGATAATATTGACGTTACGACCGCTGCGTTGCGCACGCTGAGTCTTCACGGGTACATATCATTGGCGGTTTTCCACGCACTTACATGCCTCTGTACTATGTAGATTTTAATTACTTGCGTTATGTGTCGGCTGTGGGCCGGAAAAATTTCGACATTAAAATTTATAAAAGCATATAAAATAAGTTAGATATATGTAGAATAATTTAAATATATTAATAATATTTATTAATTAGGACAAAATAACAGAAATTACCCTCCATGACCATTCCAAAATTTTCATACAAAACATAAAATGTCATAATAGAAACCATAAATGCCTCTCTCCCCACACCGCCGTCAAGCAGAGCTCTACAGAGATGCTATGAACGTGGTGTGGAAAGATGGCTCCAACATAAATATTTCTCACCTAGAATAATAAAACAAATTCTCGAAATGGTTCTAAACTGATCTGAAAAATGGTTTACAAATAGTTTTAACAACGATTCACAATTTTCAAAATGGTTAAAGTCCAAAATTGGAATCTGAAACTGGTTTCTAAAAATGGTTAAAGTTCAGACTTAGTTTGAAAAAATGGTTAGTTAAATGTGAAAATGGATCAGTATATATACCTATTTGTGTGACGTGTGAAATTTGATGCAGTAAAACAAAATTCGACCTTGTTGTTTTCTAGCAAATTCTATTATTTATTTTTATTATTTTTCGATTTATTTTTATAATTTTTTATTTAAAATTTTTATTGAATTATTACTAATTCAATTTTTCGATTTAAATTTCACTTTAATGAACTTTAATTGATTTTTTCAATTTCGTCGAATTTGTTGTGTTTTCTTGTTATATTTGTATAGGTATCGTGCGAATCTTGGTGCATTTTGTTAATATTTTAATTTATTTTTATGTTTATTATTTTATATTTAATTCTTTTATTTTCTCAGATTTTATCGGGTTTACTTGATGTTTCAGTGGGTTTATTTAAATTGCGTGTTATTTTTGCGTGTGTGTTTCTGATCCATTTAAACATTTTCCAAGGCCGTTTACGTTCTGGCCCAACACAATTGATTTTCAAAATTACTCTTCATTCTAAGTAGAATACATTCATTAATTGTTTCCATCTTATTTAAATCAAAAATTTAATACTGAGTTTTTTTAGGTAGAGACTTGTGAGCATTCTGGCACAGTGATTCACTAACTTGATTTGACAAAATCACTTTAAAAATAATAATATAACAGTTAAACTAAAAGTTTGCTTTGTGTTATAAGTTCTGACTATACATGCATTGACATAAATTGTAGCACAGACATATTATTAATTTAAATGTTTTCCTTCCGAAATATACATGCAATATATATAAATTGACTAAGCATGTGAATTTGGTAACAAATACTCAGATATGTAAGTAATATTGCTAAAATAAGTTTATGACCATTTATCAGTGACGAGGCGTGAAATTTTATCTTAGAGAAGCAACTTATTAAATCATTTTGGAAAAAAGAATTCAAAGACCAAGTTACTGAAAATGTATGACCTAGGAGTTGAAAATAATATTTAAAGTTTTTTTAAACAAATGAAATTATATTGCATTTTTTTATTTAATAACTAGTACTTATATTTAAGAAAAATCCTTCTGTCCTTTTGGGAAAATATATTAATTACGGCATCATAAAAATTTTCTGTCGATTTAAGTGTTTTATGTAGTTCCTTTTCAATTGAAATTCGGCCAATGAACTTAATCTTCCCGATCCCACTCGTTCTGCTGTTGCTGTTGTTGATGGAATTGTTAACACCAGCTTACAAAGTTTTGTATATTCATTAAAACAATTGTCTAAGTCACAATTCCTCATAAAGCTAAGAATTTCATCAGCATATTTTTTGTTCTTAATATCTGAATCACAAAATATAACTTTGAGTTCAGTTTCAAGCTTTTGAATATCAAAATATTGCACAAAATTAATTTTTAAGTTGTTTATAATTAAACAGGAAATTGTTTTTGAAAATTTTCATATTGGCTGGTATCAGTTAATTCAATGAATTTAATTTGTTTCAATAAATCAAAGCTATTTTCTATTTCCGAAATCATTTTTTGTGCAATTTTATTAATTAATACCTTATAATGCTGTGAAATATTTTCCCCAGAAAGTTCTCTTTTTTGCGATGCTAGTTGCAGAATATTGAGCTCCAAGTTAATTATCTCAAAATGTTCTTCGAATTTCTAAATCATTAATTCATCTATCATATTTTTAAACTCTGTAATTTTTCGAATACAGTAGGATGTCATTGAGCTTTTTTTGTAATACATCGTATAAAACTTCAGATTGTTGAAAAATTTCGTTGAAAAAGTATATTAGCACTAAAAAATCTGGATCTTTTAAGAACTGCAAGAACCCAGTAACTAAAATAAGACTATCTTTATCCCAATCAAAATTTGATGTTTGATTTTTAATAGATGAGAAATATAATTTGAGATTCTGTAAGTGAGTGGAAACGGTTTTGGTATCGCTGAGAAGAATATTGATCAAATGCAACTGCATGTTTTGATGATTTGCTGAAAAATCTTGCAAGACCAGATAAAGTGGCATGCACTAATATACATAGGATATATCTGATTCGCTTAATGCTGTATAGTAGGTAATTAAGGGCTTTCTAGGACTTGACCCCTCCCCCACTTTACAACGGATTAATAACGTAATTACGTAATTAATCACTGATTACCTTGATTATATAATTATGTAATCAAGATTAAAAGTAAATTAAAGGGTCTAAAGTAAATTAAAGTACATTAGGGTACATTTAAGTAAATTAAGGATCATTTAAAGCTGAAAATTTTAAAAGCAGTTATAGTTGGCAAATTACATAAGGTAGTAATTTTTTAAAAGTAAATAGAGGGCCAATAGGTAAGTTACTTAGGGTAAGAATTTTAAAAGTAATTTAGAGTCGACAAAATTACATGATAGATTTTTTAAATAAAATTTTTAGTATAGTTTTATCAACCAATTTTTATACATACTTTTAAATGACAAAATTTTTAACATAATTTTAAAATGAAATTTTTATCCATGATTTTTAAATAGAATTTTTAGTGTAATTTTATCGATGAATTTTTTATATATAATTTTTAAAGATGAAATTTTAATAATAATAATAATAAAAATTAAATATTGGGAAAACTTAGTTACAACTAAAAAAAAATTTTAAATATGTTTTATCGAAATTAATTACATTTAGATATTAATTCTTAATAGAAATACAATTCCATAATGTTCATTTAATATATAACATTCAATGTGTTTTGATCGTAAGAGACTTAGATTTGTTTTTTTTAAACTCTCAGTATTTGATGGATATTCGCCGGATTTGTATATATTCGCTGGATTAGTACACGCGCGCGCGTTTATTGTTTTTAATAAATATTCTTCCGCGCATAAGTATCCATCAATATTTATATCCCAATTTAAATATAATTAACCAATGAAATCTACTCAATTGTTAATAATTTTAATTGAATATAATAATAATTCACCCACTCTTAAAGTAAAATTAGTTTTCACTGAATATTTTCATCTTTTAAGTATATTTGTTGATCAGTGAATAATTCAGACTCTGTTGGTTTTAAGTATTTCCCAATATTTAATTGATATTTCATCTCATCATTGAGAAATTTTACCGTCTAATTTATTATAAACAATTTTCGGTTCACTGAATATTTGTTAGCTTCAATTTATATTTTCTCACTTTAATGATTGCTTTCCTCTTTAATGAATATTTTCTCTCTTCAATTAATGTTTTCCTTATTCAATGAATATGTTTCTCTTCGATGTATATTTTCTCCATTCAAAGTATACCCTTGTAAGTTTTTAATATATCAATTGATATTTCATCTATTTAGTAGACATCTTTAGCTATCCAACTTTTTTCAGTAATTTCAACGTTTTTAGTCACTTAATGTACTCTCCCACCAATATTACTTCTTCACTGAAAATATTCTTTATTGAATATAATCTCTACTAATTAAAATTCCATTTATTTATTTGTTATTGACTTGTCATTTTCAATGAAAATTTAATTAACTGTTAATAAATTTAATTACAACCTTCAATAGATTAGGTTGTAATGGGCAAAAATAAAATAATTTTAGGCTATGTAAATCAATTAGAGCTTTAAGGGAAATTTTATGATAATTTTTAGTAATGAAATATCAAGTTTTAGATGACATTTAGCATTTACTATTAAATTTTGAATCATTTTTATTTTGTGAATTTTATCGTTTTCTTTTGAATTTTAATGGATTTGGGGGACTTATTTTTTTGTAGAAATTATTGAAGAAATAAGGGTAAATCTATAATTTTAGAAGCACTTAATTTCTTGATAATTTAATAGATTTAACGTGATTTTAAGATTATTTTAAATAAAAGTTTATTTTAGGAGCAAAATGTTTATGAAACATCTATTTAAGATAATTATTTACTAATTATATTCCAATTTGCTGATAGATTTTGAATAGTAAATGATATTTAATTATAATTTTATGATCTATTTTAAAAAGTTGAAAAGTTGAAAGTATGTAAAGCTTTTCAGAGGTTTATTGGGTAGTGATAATGTATTTTACAGTAAATTACAATCAACTTTTGGAATACACCAAACTTTTATCAATTCAGTTGATTTTTAAAAATATTTTAGTGAAACTTAGAAAGTGTTGGGCTCAGAGCCACAATTTAAACAAAAATAAAAATTAAAACTAAAATAAAAATAAAAGTAATGGAACGAGTCACTGAATATAAGCACGCACCGCAAGAAGATATCAAAAATTAATGTAAAACATATTAAATAAAACAAAATAAAAATATAACAAAAATAAAATAAAACAATTAATTAATTAAAATCACTAAAAAGCCTACAGCTGCAGAGAGAGACATAGGAAAAATAAAATAAACTGCCAAAACCTTGCAAAATAAGGTTTAGAAAAAACACAGGCAGAAGGGGCGACCAGAAAAACAAATAACGAGGGCTAAAAATAATACTATAATGAAATAATAATAATAGAAATAAAATTTAACTCTAATAAATTATATATCAAAAAATAGAGAAAAATGCACAAAAAATAATAAAAGTAGTTTAAAATTAATAAAATAATTAAAAAGCCCTAAAAATGGCGAAAAATCGCTCATTGGTCGCACACACGCACAAAAATAGTATAAATACAGTGGCAAATTTCATTATTTTTAACTTATGCTTTTACAATTTCACGTTTATTCAAACTATTCGCAACAAACCTTTTAGAGTAAGGAATTTTTTATTTTATAAAATTTTTCATTTTTGTAATTTTATATGCTTTAGTAAAAGTTTGAATTCTTTGCTTACGATTTTTAACTTTATATGTTGTATCATATTCATAATATACGAGGCCCCCTTAAAATCCTTATTTACTATATGTATATCAATAGATATCAATGGGACGGATCGCGTGCCGGCTGGTGGATTAAGTTCCCTAGTTGCGCTCGTGGGTTGTGTTCTATTGAAACCTCGGTCGTACGCAGTAGGGTCTGGCCATGTGCACAGGACCTCCACGCAGTGCATCGTTGAACGCCTCGTAGCGGCTGCTGAAAAATGTGGCCGGAACGAGCAGAATTTTTAAACTATGGGAAGTTCGACCACAGGTAGGGGAATTAGGACAGGTCGCGTAGCGATCTCGTAGGACCAATTTTTTTAGTGGCCTCGAAAAAATACACTGAGTATAATCGGGTAGAAGGGATAAGTACGAGTAAAAAGTAATTTAACAATTTATAACAGTAAATATTCAACAGCAACCGAAGTGTCAGAACTTTTATTTATCAAATTCCAGAAAAGAAATATTAACTACCATTAATAGCTACCCATGCATATAACCGTAGAGATAATCACCGTATATTTAGGCTCATAGATGAGAAATGATCGTCATAGTATATGATAACGGATTTCTAACATCATCCATATAGACATCCAAATGCTATTACCCGCGAATTGGAAAAGTAGATGGAGATGTTTTCATTGAACCGTTGAGCTCTGTAGACGACGATGCCTATCTTGTCGCATTCGATTTCCCGAATAGTAGAAGTATCGACCTGAAGAATGGAGATCACGTGACCAATTATTTCCAACTAGATAAGGCCACAGATCGAAATATCCATGAGTTACGAGACGGAACCACGACTAACTAACCATCAAATATAGATAACCACTACTGGTTTGACATTGTAATTAGACTTAGACATCTCGGGTCTATTTTTGAACATGCGCAAGCTAACACAATACTGGCGAATCCTACTATCATAACTTAGCCGACTATAGCAGAAAGATTTTCCAATAGTATCGAATCACGTTACTTGATAGCTAAAAGTCATATGCTTACTGATCGATCCATAAAATTCCGTTGATGACCACGGGAGATTTATAATATTGTCTCTAACAACGCCAAATTTCATGATAGCCCACAATAAATCCACTCATTTCAGTGTGCTGACTGGTTTCAGAACTATCTTGTAGATATTTTTCTCTTCCACCAATCGATGACATAATCGTTACTAATTGCTGCAGTAATTCATGATAACTTTGCCCTTCGAATGATTACGTCATTATATCTCTATTAACACCGGTCGCAGATTCCCATGAACACGACTATTACTGGCGTTCGAAATCACTGATATTTCACCCTGACTATTATCAGTATGCAGAGTACCTCATCTGGCACTATCACCATCAAGCTCATCGGTAATAACACCTGCATTACCAGCCGTACTATTAACAAGGATAATTAATATTACCATCGTCAATAGGTTGACTACTATTAGTATTAACAGTATTTTATTATTATCATTAATATTATTATTATTAACCATATTACTATTATTACTAACATTATTGATTCTCTTAACTATTAATATTTTATTACAGTATTATTAAAATCATTATCGTGATTACCATCGATATTATTATTATTATTGTTATTCTTATTATTAATATTATTTATTGTTATCATTATTACTATTATTATTATTATTATTACTATTATTATTATTAATATTATTATTATTATCAGCATTATTAATTAACGGTCATCAGTAAACTCACCGCGATTTTAAAGTAATTATCGACTACACCACTAGAAGATGATTACCAACGATAAAATTATCATTAATATAAATAACTATGCTCAACTTTAGTACCATAAATGCTGTCCAAGTCTTCTCCTCTCTGACAATCTTATCGTATTAATATCATTAATATTATCGTATTAATATTATTATGTATAAAACTAAACCTTTGACTCCCCTTTTCTTTCCATCCGATGAGTGTAGAAACTTCTCCGAGAAGGAAAATTATTCTATCTTTAGTCAGTCTTCACATTTAGATGACCAGCCCTACAAATCTACCCAGGATTCCACGGTTGTCTCCATCGATCATCGCTACTCGACAGCGATTAGAGCAACTAGAAGAACATGCAGCTCTCCAGAAGAAGTATCAAAAGGTAAAAGGAACTTGGCTTTCGCCGGATGCAGCCAAGAAACTGTATCAAAAAATCTCTCGTCTGTCTCGGGCGAGGGATGATTTGATTATCGAGTCCCGCGGACAGCGGATTCTTATAAAGGAGCAAGGAACAACGCTCCGGCAGATTTTCACAGACGCCGAACTCCGTGCTCGCATCCCCGGAAGTGTCCTGGCCCGGAATCTGAACATTATTCCGGCACAGCATCTTCGCCTGGAGACACCCCATGTCACCCTCTCAATCCCGACACCGGAAATCGTCGAGTCTTCTCAAACTCCCGTGGCCGAACCACGCGCTGGAGCTGCCAGGCGACGGCCAAATCGAAACCGTCGCCGTCGCGAACAACGACGCAGAGCCGCGAATCATTTCAACGCGGCGGAGCCATCTAATGCTCCGTACTCGATACAGGACCTGCCACCCCCGTATCAGGAGTTCGAATTCCCTGATATAGATTCGGATGTATTAGACGCACCAACAATCACAATCCATTCTCCGGCCAGATCAATCCACATCAACTTAGTGGACGATGGGAATGAAATTCCGGAAGCAAGTCGTACTCTAGAGCGGCTGGGTCTGGACACTGGCGAAATTGCTATTTTAACGGATAGGGTACCCAGACACCTACCTCTCCCTGACGAGCCAGGACCCTCTACCCGAGTAGACTTCGGCATCAATATGAACCCGCCACCATATCGCCCGGCGAAACGTCGATGTTTCCCCATGGATATAGATGCGGACGAATTAAAATGTGTACAAATCAATCAGTCTTCATCTCTGTTCAATTTGCCCAAACTTTATCATAGCGATTATGAATTTATCTGCGAAGGCCTTGACAATGAGTGTATGGTCCGTCTTGACTTCTGTATAGTTCTGTGTATCACTCCTATTATATATTTCTCTATGTATATGAATAAAGTCTTTGAATTTCAAATTTTGTAATATTAATTTTAAATATAAATTTATGCAATTAGTATTAACAAAACACTGGTACTAACCCAGGGAAGAGAATTACAAAGAAAGGGTTAGTGCGAATAATAATAGTTTTTTTTTTTTTTTTTTTTTTTTTCAGAATTTGTTTTTATCTCAAAAGCGGCCTTTCGGCTAATATGCGAGCGGGGCTCAGCATTTTGTTACCACTATGGGTTTTTTATCAATTCAACACAAATCTACAACGCCGATGAAATTACCAGCATTGTGGCTTACATTCACACTTCAAATACATGGCCATATAAGTAATCTTCATCAGAAGTGTTACCATACTCATTAGGCCACATACTCTCACATTCGTTACAACCACAGTCAGGATTCGCACATTCACTGCTAATTTCAGTTTCATCGTCAATACTATGAGGCATATTATTGGAGATACCATATTCATCAACGTAATCATCATATTCGTCATTGGAACTATAAGATTCATTATCAGAACAATTAGATCCATCATCAGGATAACGAAATGTATCACAAGCATCGACAGTTATATGGTATTGTATGCAGATACTTAGTTTAGGTTTTATTTTATCTCCGTAATGATATTTCGTTATTGTGCATGGATTATAGGCATCAGTTATAATATCGGGTTCATAAAAAGGATAAATGCATATTTGTCCACTGTCAAAGGAATATTCTTTAGTACATGGACTAAAGTATACTTCACTGCTAGTATAAAAGCGGCTGAAGGTGTAACTTGTTATGGTGGTACCATCCGAGAGAGTGGATTCGCTCTTCTTCTTCATTTGTTTGTATAGCTGTTCATTTGTCACCGTATTTCTTTTAATAATTGTTTTTTGTTTAAAAGGTGGTTTATTATTGGCGAGTCGACCGAAGGTCGGCGAGCTGCGTCCGCTATTTTCGTGCGCCTCATGCGCACGAACAGATTTATCACTGGAAGTTGAGGGCACAATTTTGGCGAGTCGACCGAAGGTCGGCGAGCTGCGTCCACTATTTTCGTGCGCCTCATGCGCACGAACAGATTCATCACAGGAAGCTGAATTTAAGCTGAATATAAATTTATGCAATTAGTATTAACAAAACACTGGTACTAACCCAGGGAAGAGAATTACAAAGAAAGGGTTAGTGCGAATAATAATAGTAACTACTGAGCGGAACTCTCACGATTGTCGACTCAGGAAAGATGTAATGCTAGGCTTCATTGATGCGATGACTTTAGAGTAAAAGTACGTAAGACCTTCTATCGGCAGCAAGTGACTGGGAACGAAGGTCCTTCGAGGAGTAGCACTAGTGATAGCGCTCACCTGCTCGAATGGCATTCGGCTGTTGCGTACAGTACCAACATGATTTCGGTCATGGGTACGCAGCAGTTATCCAAATCGTGCGTCGTATGGGGAAGAAACCACCCTAGAGCCTAGAGAGAATATATACGACACTGATGTACGGATGTGCTAAAAATAGATTCCCCGTATGACCAACAAAAGAATAAAATATCTTTGAGATAAGGGGTCGATTATTTACTTTCATTTTCAATTTTATTGATTTCATGGATATCAATCACAAAAGTAGTATAATTTAGAGATTTTTAAGGGGATGCTCAGTGTGGTTATCAGTATACTTATGAAAATCATTGAATTATCTCTATAGGCTGACTGGTCATTTTTATTGAATTTATACTTGATTTTACTGATTAATTTTAATTATTTGAGCAATATGATATATATTTTGTGATGTTACAATAATTTAGTGAAATTTAATTTATGTAGAAAACATAGATTTTATTCGATTTTAGTCATTTTTGATGAATTTTTAATTGCTTGAAATTGTGTTGATTATCGATAACAATTTTGTAATACTTTAAGAAAATTTATTTTTATTGGTAACATTCCGTTTTTTATGATAATTTTAAGGGAATTTGATTGGTTGAATACATATAGTAAATATGATTCGAATGATAGATTTTTAAGTAAATATAGATTTCTAAAGAAATTTTACGCATGTTTTTACAAAAAATATGTATATTGTTGGTGCAATGGAGGAAAATGTTATTTCAATAGAAATGATTGGTTAAAAGTAAATTTTATGATATTTTAAGGGGGTAATGATCGGTTAAGAACAAGTTTGTTGTCATTTTTAAGGGGGGTTGAGTTGGTTGAATATCTGTGTTCAGAGGGTAAATATTTTCTAAATGGAGAATATAGAGGAGGAATTTATAATATTTTTAAGGGAATTTTTTCAGAAAGATATCAATATGTGTGTAAATCTTTTGAGAGTGAAAGTATTGTCATTTAATGAGAAATGATTGGTTAAGAAGAGCATTTAAGGGGATATGATTGGCCAAGAGATGAATTTTATTTCCAAGAAATTTATTCGGTTGAATATCGATATGAAAATAATATAGCCGGGATTATTGTCATTTAAAGAGAAATGATTATTTAAGAAAGAATTTATGATATTTTTAAGGGAATTTGATTGGTCAAGAGATGAATTTTATTTTAAGGGGATTTAAAGAAATATATTCGGTTCAATATCGAAAAAAGTCGTTGATTGTTATCAAAAATACTGAATATAGCTGTGATTTTTGTCATTTAAAGAGAAATGATTGGTTGAGAGTAAATTTTATTCTAGGGAGAAACAATTGGCTAAGAAGAGAATTTATGATGTTTTAGGCGGAAATAATAGATTAAGAACAGATTTGTTGATATTTTAAGGGATTGAGTCGGTTAAGTATCGTTATTTAATAGGTGATTTTTATAAAAAAAATAATGAATATAGTTGGTAAAGTAGTGGAAAGTATTATTTGATGGGAAATGATTGGTGAAGAGTGGAATTTATTTTAGTGAAAAATAGTCGATTAAGAACAAGTTTGTTGTCATTTTTAAGGGGGTGAGTTGGTTAAATATTGTTATTTAAAGGGTAATTATTATCTAAATGGGTAATTTTATGATTTTTATGAAAATTTTGAATTTGGCTGGAAATGTTGTTATTTGATGGAAAATGATTGGTCAAGAGAGGAGTTTATAATATTTTTAAAGGAATGTATTGGGATGAATATCGGTGTTCAAAGGGTAAATATTATCTACTTCATAGGTTTTTATGAAAATTATGAATATGGTTGGTATAATGGAGTGAAAAAAGACATTTAAAAAGAAATGATTGGTTGAGAGGCGGATTTATAGTATTTTTAAAGGGATTGAGTTGGTTGAATTTATAAAATACTAAGGAAAATTGTTACTTTTTTCATTGATTTAAGGTTAATCAGAATATATCGATAAGATTTCAATTCTAAGAAATTGATAGATTCATGTAACTATTTGTATACAATTAAGTATTTATTTGATTTATTATTATATTTGTAATTAAATTAAAAACTAAAATTGACTAGTATTTAAAAATTTTTTGTTACCTATTATTTATGTATTTATTGACAATTTTCTGAATAATTTAAATATTTACGATTATTTCCAGGAATCAAGAATTTGATAATTACTTATTCGGAAATTGTACAATTAAATACTCTGAGCAGTCGATTACATACACTAATTTTCATTCAACAAGTACCTAGAACAATTACCTAACAATCTTATAAAATTGTAAAAAATGACCTAATAAAATTTTCAATTATCCTAAAACTTAGTTAATTTATTTAATTTTTTAATTGATAAGTACTATTTTCTTTACATTTTGATACCATGCTTAAGCTTTCTTTAAAAACTTTTATTTAAAGAACTAACAAATTTAATCAAATTTATTTAAAATTTACATCTTTCCCACTGCTTTAATCAAATTATATTCACCAGCTAACCAAAATTAAAAAAATAATTTCTACAAAATCTAAGAGACAATCACATACATTTGTTTTATAAATTTGGGTTTTCAGTACACAAGAACCTATGTATGTATTGAAGCATGGTATCAGAAATTTAACATATTTGGTAGTAGTTGATAATTATTTGATTTTAGTAATGCGGTAGATATTAATTTTTTTTCTATCAGTTTTATTCAAACCTTTAGCATCTTTGAGTTAATAATTTTAAGAGTCGAATCATTTTCAATAAATAATGAAAATTTATTCCAAGTACAATGAAAGTAATATATATTTTGAGAAATTAATTTAAGAATATTTTTCTAATCAAGTTTATTTTCACTAGAAATTAGAATAACCACTACTTGTACTTACTAATTAATTTATCATTCAGTAAGAGTTGGGTGAAAAGATCAGAAAATCTATAAAAATAAATTTAAGTAATTATTTGATGAGTTAGCAATTAATTTATTTAGGGGCATGTGAAAATTAAATGAAAAGGTTGACATTCATTTTTGAAAATAACTTTTAGTACATTCTTCAGTACATTGTTGGACGCAATTAAAAATATTAAAAAATAGTAGAAAAATTTCAAAATTTTTTAACAAAACTATTAAGTTTTACAAAATAATTTCAATAAATATCATAGAAGACTGTAAACAATGCAACAAATTTTTATTCAGAGAAAATACTACAATTGATTGGGCTTCAATGATTAATAGTTTCTTGATAGCAATCAGGTAACTAAGCAACCAAACAAATTACCAATTTGAGGACATCAATGATCGATAAAAGAGTGGAGAAGTTAATAAAATTTGTAATTGAAATTGTATTTTTTTTGATTGTTCAAATTTTTATGTGCTTTTATTTAAAGATTTCTTGGTCAGTAAACAATTTTTGATATTGATTTCTTCAGTAATTAGTTATTGATAACATATTGTGAGTGTGTGAATAACCAAGTATTTTAATGGGAAATGATTGAGAGAAAATTTTATTTTTTAAGTGGTTTAAGTTGGTTGCATGTCGGTGTTCAAAGGGTAAATATTATTTAAATTGGGAATTTTAATGAATAAGTAAATTATTCAATGCCTAGTATGTATATAGTGAGTTGTACAGTACTCAGTCATCTGTATACAGTACATAGTGATTGTTGTTCAGTTATTTATGGATTGTTCAGTGTGTATGGGTAATCAGCATTCAGAAGTTAATACCAAGTAAGTGTATTAAAACTTAATCGATAACAGACTCGCATCTCTGGTTGAAAACTATCCTATCCGTGATCTAGGGCTAACTTATTCACGTACACCTCACGATTTTAGTTCACTGTCACGTACCCATGACCGAAATCATGTTGGTGCTGTACGCAACAGCCGAATGCCATTCGAGCAGGTAAGCATTGTCTCCAATACTACTCCCCGAACGACCTTCGTCTCCCTGTTCATTGAGGCTAGAAGGTCTTACGCTTACTATCTTAACCCTGTAATTTGTACGGTGAACCTGATTTATCGCGTTGACCGATGCGGGATGAATTGTAAGAGCTTTTACTGTAAAATTCTAGTTGTTCGATTGTTGTCAACACTAACTATTTTTACCATATTTCCTTAATCATCGAAAAAATTATCCACTATTCTCACTTTGTTCTAACCTATTTTGTCATTTATTATTTAATGAAATATAAATTAGCAAATCAGCAATATCATTATTCCAAGATTTAATCGACTTCTACATAAATGAATTAAGGTACTTAAATTAATTATAAGACAAGACAAAAGATAACCATTTAATCATTTACTACAGTTACATAAAATAAGCACTACCATAAAAAGGTTATAAAACAAGAGCGATAGTCAACAGAAGAGCTATAGAAAGTGCATAGCTGTGGACACTCGTGTAGCAATATATACATTCCTCACATTCCGGTACTAGACTTATCGTCGATGTCGACCGGTAAGCGTCGTAAGGTTGAAGCTGGAGTTGAAGAGTTTAGCACCTCCCGAGTTATTGTGATTGATGATTCCACCGTAGAGTGGGTACTCGACGGCACTCACCCACTCAGTACGGCTATTTCGTCAGGTACAAGATCCAGACTCTCTAAGACAATGTTTAAATTGGATGGTTCCGGTTCGTCCGCTTCCAGGTCGATATAGATTGGAGAAGGTGGCGGATAGGTAGTCAGTGACGGGGCATATACTATGTCCGGGTCTATCTCCGGAAATTCGAATTCGGTATAGGCAGGGGGCAGGTCGTTCACTTCAACCGGCTCTCCGGTTCTCTCATTTGCTCTTAAGAGATTGGCCTCCGCCCGGCGCCTTTCACGACGACGGCGATTTCGGTTCGGCCGTCGCCGCTGTATTCCGTATCTTGATTCTGTTGCCTCACTCTGGAGTGGTCCGTTGGATTGCTGCGATACTTGATTGAGATGGAGATAATGAGCTGGTATGATATTAATATCTTGTGCCCAGTGGCAGCTCGGTAAACGAGTCCTGAGCTCGTTTTCAGTGAAAATTCTTCGGAGATCGGCACTTTTCTCAGCGATTGTAATGCGCTGACTTTGAGTTTTGATGATAAGATCATCTATAGCCCGAGAAAGGCTAGATATCTTTTGATATAAGCTTCGAGTTGCTTCGGGCGAACTCCATGTGCCTTTTATTTTCTCATATATCGCCCGTAGAATGGCGTGATCTCTATTTAGTTGATCCAGTTTCTGTCTGGTGGCTACCGCCGATGAGGAGAGTCGAGGTATCCGACGTTGGCAGGTTTTTTTGAATTAAAGCTAAATAGAGGTGAGAGTAATTATCCGTAGAGTCGACTAGTACGTAAGAGCATTTGGGACTACGATTATGGTTATACTGACCTTAGGGGCTTCGAGTAAGTTCGGTCGTGGAGAGGGGTAAGTCCGAGGGGAACAAATACACTGAAGTAAAGTTTGAGGACTCCTATTACTAATCAGACTAATAGTGCCGTAAGTATTAACAATTGTGGCGGTAATGGTAGTGACTCTAATAATAGCAATATTATGTTAATAACAATGATTTTATGGTAATAGTATTATTAATAATACCTATCGAACTCACAATAATCGCGATTTTAACTATAATGGTACTAACTATTATAAAATTTTTCTCATCATCATGGGGTTTAGCAAGACAACTTAGGGACTGGAATTATGCATTATTAATTTGTGGCAGCTCTTTCTCTATCCTAGAATACTGAGAGTCATCTCAGAAAAACGTCGGTGAAGAATGTTCGCATCATTTAAAATTTAAGATTGTAATCTGAATTGCATTTATGAGTACCCGGGGGTCTTTTAATAGCAAATTCTAATGTTTAGTAAATTATCATGGCGTTAAAATGTTCAGCTTTGGCCGATTCATTGTAGAGTACGGTGACCGGAATATTCCGCAAAAGTCATTTTTCCGCACAGAAAAATTCCGCAAATCTAAATGAGGTCAAGCTTGGGTCAGACTTAGGTCAATAATAAAATGAATAACAATTATAATAATATTAAAAATAATAATAATAAAAATTATAATATTAATAATAATAATAATAAATAATAATAATTATAAAAATAATAATAATAATAACAATAATAATAAAAATAATAATAATAATAGTAATAATAATAATAAAAATAATAATAAAAATATTAATAAAAATAATAATAATAATAATTATAATAATAATAATAATTATAATTATAATAATAATAATAATAATAATAACAATAATAATAATAAAAATAATAATAATAATAATTGTAATAATAGTTTAAATAATGAAGTATTAAAAAATATTATCCTGTGAAAAGTAACCATATGTATTTGTGGAATTTTCCTGTGCGGAAAAACAACTGTGCGGAATATTCTTGTGCGCAAATTCCTGTGCGGAATATTCACCGAATCGTAGAGTACATAATGCAGTGTTATTGATAAATGGTGCGCGAAGATTGGGTGATGTATGCGTTTTGGTTGCCTTACCGATCTCTACTACACGAGTTATGAGTATACTATTCTATAGAAGCGTGACGTGTAGAATAACTTACACTGTTCTCAAACTTGTTATGATATTACGATCGATATTATCTAGCTGCTATTTACACTTTAATTTATTCATTCCTGGCGATGCGACTTTTTGCTACACGATTGCCTAACAAAGTCGAACACAGTATTTGTTTTTCAAAAAATTGTGCATTTGCACTGATAACGCTTATCCGGTTTCCCTCATTAACTTATCCCTGCTACCCTGTTCTGACTTAGCTTCGAGGTTTTGAAGAAAAAACGTCTCTTAATGATCAGTGACGATCATCCTGAGTGTTTCTAGTCAATACGCTCTTCCCGTGATTTTTTATTTACTGCTCGTCTCGACCGACGTTTCCATCAGCCGTTGTGAGTGGTTTAACGGTCCCCTACGGGGAGGGTCCTGTGTCTTTCGACCAGGCACCGTCTCGGACAGACCGAGATTTCAGGAAGCCTCGACCCCGATCACAACTTGGGAACTCAATCGACCAGCCGGATAGCCGATCTGCCTTCTTGATGGTTATTGCAATACGTATCATATGATTTTATTCGGGACCTCGATATATACAATTGATATATTAAATCATTTAAATTATAAGAATAAAAAATTACGAACATCATAGATCATTATTAATTATTAAACGGATTTACATTAAAATAATAAATGAAAAGAAAACTAAAAACTTCCTTACTTAGTCAAGATCGATTCAAACAGTAGTTTCAAAATTTTGTAAAGTTTTCAGTTGAAATAATAAGGTTGTTGATTAGTTGTTGTAAGAGTTAAAATAATGAAATTGGTCACTGTTTATATAGTATTTTTTTGCTTGTGTGCGACCAATAGGCGATTTTTTGCGATGTTTAGGGCTTTTTAATTGTTTTATTAATTTCAAATTATTTTTATAACTTTTTATATATATATTTTTATTTTTTGATATCTTAATTTTTATATTATTGGATTTTATTTTTACTATTATTTACTTATGATATTCCTCTTTTTTGCCCTTAATATTTTACCTCTTAGTCGCCACTTCTGCCTGTGTTTTTTATAAACCTTATTTTGCAAGGTTTTGGCAGTTTATTTCGTTTCACGTATGTTTCTTTCTGCAGCTGTAGGCTTTTTCATGGATTTTAGTTAATTATTTGTTTTTATTTAATTTTGTTATATTTTTATTTGGTTTTAATTAATATGTTCTATTTTATTTTTGATCCCTGCTTGCGGTGCGTGTGTATGTGCAGTGACCATTTTCCTTATTCTTATTTTTTGTTTTAATTTATTAGTCATTTTGTTTTAATTTTGGCTCTAAGCCCAACATAAGTTAACTATTTATGTTTTCTGAATTTATTATTATTATTATTATTATTATTATTATTATTATTATTATTATTATTATTATTATTATTATTATTATTATTATTATTAAAATTTCATCTTTAAAAATTATATATAAAAAATTAATCGATTAAATTACAGTAAAAATTCTATTTAAAAATCGTGGATAAAAATTTCATTTTAAAATTATGCTAAAAATTTTGTCATTTAAAAGTATGTATAAAAATTGGTCGATAAAACTATACTAAAAATTTTATTTAAAAAATCTATCATGTAATTTTGTCGACTCTAAATTACTTTTAAAATTCTTACCTTAAGTAACTTACCTTTTGGCCCTCTATTTACTTTTAAAAAATTACTACCTTATGTAATTTGCCAACTATAACTGCTTTTAAAATTTTCAGCTTTAAAAATTACCCTTATGTAACTTAACTGTTGACCCTCTATTTAATTTTATAAATTTCTTACCTAACTTACCATACTTTACTCTAGGCACCTTAATTTACTTAAATATATTCTAACGTACTTTAAATTACTCTGATGTACTTTAATTTACTTTATGATCCTTAATTTACTTAAATGTACCCTAATGTACTTTAATTTACTTTAAACCCTTTAATTTACTTTAACTTACCTTAATGTAATCTAATGTATCTTAATTTACTTTAGGAACCTTGATTTACTTAAATGTATTCTAATATACTTTAATTTACTCAAATGTACTTTAATTTACTTTAGACTCTTTAATTTACAGTAATTTACCTTAATTTACTTAAGGTATTTTAACTTATTTTTATCTAGAGCCTAAATTTGCCTATGAAAATTGTGTGAACAAATATTTCAAGTGTTTTTTTACCAAGCCTATAAAATACCCCTGACAACTTTTTATCGGCAGACGATTCAAGCCATTTTTATTTTATGTCTATATTTACCTATAGAAAAGATTGAGACCAAATATTGCATTGTTTGTTATTACGAGTTAAAAATATCCCTGACTATAGTGTGACCATTTTAGGCGATTCAAGCCAATTTTATTTTAATCTTTTTATCGAGAGTCAATAATGATCCCTGATTATAGTGTGATTGAAAAAATTTTGTGGATGAAAAAATATTTAAATTTTTAAAAAAATGTATAAAAATTTGATTTAAAAAAAATGCGCCAAAATTTAAAAAAATGCGTCAAAATTCAAAGCAATTTGAGCCAATTTTAATTTTATGCTTTTTTATCGAGAGTCAAAATTACCCTTTGTCTAAAGTGCGATCGAAAAAATTTTGTGGATGAAAAAATATTAAATTTTAAAAAAAATGTATAAAAATTTGATTTTAAAAAATGCTCCAAAATTTAAAAAAATGCGTCAAAATTCAAAGCAATTTGAGCCAATTTTGATTTTATGCTTTTTGATCGAGAGTCAAAATTACCCTCTGTCTAAAGTGCGATCGAAAAAATTTTGTGGATGAAAAACTATTTAAATTTAAAAAAAATGTATCAAAATTTGATTTTAAAAAATGCGCCAAAATTTAAAAAAATCCGTCAAAATTTAAAGTGTTTTAGAATTTGTTTAGGTTTCCCGCATTTGATCAGATTGCATCAAGTTTTGATATATTAATAATTATTTGTACATTTTAAAGGATGCATTATTCCCTTTTAAAATTACCTAAATAAAATATAAAATGTTGGTACTGACCTTTCATTATTATCGTATTTCATAAAAATAAGAAATTATAATTCATCTAAATGTTTATTGTACTGTATCATTGTCTCATAGAGTGCTTATTTGATAATCCATCTGTATTTCTAAATTATAGAAGCTATAACATAAGTATAATTTTATGGTATATTTGTAATTTACCTAAATACTTTATTATTTTAATTTAATTGTAGATGGCTTATTGTTGAACTAGATCCAGTTGTCACCATGAAATATTTGGTCAGCCAATTGTATTTCCTCTAAATCGGCTTTCTACTCAAGAAGAAGTATTTAAGTGTTTATTGCTGTATCGAAACCAATCCTACGAGCTTCATCACTAAGCGAGATATTATGAAACTTGTAGCAGTGGATGTAATTGCCATCTGAGTGAAAGCTAGAATTCCTACCATAGCTCAGCATATTGTAATTAACAAAATAGAGAAGTAGGTAACACGGGGTCAAGAAATTGAAAAATATGCGCTCGCTAGACAAAAGGTCTCTTCTTTTCAAGCAAAGAATCGTTTCAGAAAATTTTTGATATATATTCTTGCAAATGCATTAGCAGAGGAATCACAGATAGAAAAAAGTGCATTTCTAAAATGAAAGTTCCTAAAATTGAGTGGGAAGTTTGGGTGGACCGAATTTCAGAATCAAATATGGTGATAGGAAATGTAGATTAGGATGCATCAGCTGCTCTCGAAAGACGAACTCATAGAAAAGAGAAATGCGCGAACCTAAAGCAAGAAAGTGCAAATAGCATGCAAATGGTGTCAGGATATTCAGTTGAAAAAAAACTTTTTATCACAAGAAGCAGAATCAAGTGAAGGCAAAGATTTCATGGAATGCAAAACATTAGCTAAAGAATCTGATAGATCAGACTCTGAGAGGTGTCGTGCCTATAACAAGTATCAATATCGTTCTCTTTGTGAAATTATGGAACGAACCGGAATACATAACCGAGACGCCGGTCAGGTAATTAATGTTTATTTACAATATATGAATATCAATCTAATAATGCCATCAAAATTGCGAAGACAGCGTATTCTACATAGAACAGCAGCTGCTACTAGTCACTGTATTTCCAATCAAGAATTACTATGCATCGGTTTGAATGGAAGAATTGATGAAACCAGGTTGTATGAAGGAAAATTAGTCAGAAGTACAAAGGAGGACCACTATGTAATAGTCTCATTCCCAGGTGGACCTTATGTGGATCATGTATAAAGAAAAAAGTAGTAAAATAAAGATATTGAAACTAAAGAAGGATATTTCACAAGTTGATCTGCTATTCTCGTATTCGGTGTTCAACCTAACACTATTGCTGATATTTGTATTGTGAAGTTAAAGTAGTTAAAAATTTACAGTGTAATTTAACTATTTTCTTTTACGTAAATGCGGGGGCCCAATTAACCAATTTGAGAGAAAATTTGCATTATACAAAGAATGGTCCTGTAAGTTTTGTGTTCCTTCGACCCGCCCTAATTTACCAATCACTGATGAAATTATCGAGCTGAATAATATTTTGAAATTATTTTGATCCTACATAATTTAATATACTCAATGTTTTCTGGTCTTTATACTTGGAGAATATCAAATACAAATGTAACTTAAAGATTTACTAAATTATACCCAACATATTTACTTTCATAGGATATATCTGATTTGCTCAATGTTGTACAATCCTATGGACATTATACAGATTAAATATTTAAGTAAAATATCTTGGTTAAACTAATTATTTTTACTACAAATGATTAATAAAATTATTTATTACCTCTTAACCCAAAAATACTTCAATATTCCTCGGATACCTAATAGCTGAACATACTGTGAGATGGTTTTATCTTTATGATCTGCATTTCTGACCATATTATCTATCTATCTAGATTCATAATCTTTTAATAAATATCTAGAAAATTAAGTAGAGGTCTATAAATCGATTTTAACACTCAAATTAACTAAATTATCGATGAATTTACAAAAATATACTTAAATGATCATGCTTCACTATACTTACTATGGTTTTGTATAATTTTACCCCAAATAATCATGTTTTTTAAACAAAAGTTGATAAATTACTTTGGAAGGAAGTAAATCTTTTTCTAAAATATTTGTTGATTCCAATAATTATTGAAAGGAAAATTAACATTTGAAGTTACAAATTCCAAAATTTTAAAAATGCCTTTCAATCCAAAATGCGATGTTCATAGACATTTACATTCAACAACGCACAACATAAGTCAAGCAATAGTATATTAGTAAAAAAATTTCAAACATCAAGCCAAACCATAATCTCGTTAATATTGTTAGTTATATTGAAGTTATCGATTGGAATGAGCTCTCAATCTGACTCCTCATGTTCAACAATAAGATTTTCAAATTTTTACATTGATCTGCAACGGTACAAATGAGTAAACATTCTATAGAAATATACTTTTAAATCAAAACACAATCGACTTGGTTTCTGAAATCTGAAAGTTTTCTAGTCGTTTTCTAGCTTTTATTTTATTCACTTTGAAATTTACAAAGTATCTCTTATACCACTGGCCCTTTTTTTGTTTCATTTTATTCCATTAAGCTGACGTTCAGCTGGATACTCCTTGATTTATGAGCTTTCATTAAAACTGAATTAATTTGTTTATTTTGTCTTGGGTCCTGACCCTACCTTAAACCTCTAATCAATTTTAAATTAATTTTATAAATTTACAAAGTCGCATTTGTCAACGGTTATCACTTTTCCTCTTCGAGAAATATTTATGTTCAACTTTTTCAATTTTTTTTATTAATTTTAATTGATTTTAAATTTTCTATTTTTATTTTAAATATTTTGTATGACCAAACATTACTTTGTCAGTTTAACTGTGTAATGCAGGAAACGAAATCAAAACCCTCTTTAAATTCACTCTAATTGTATTAACAGTTTTAATAAACCATCCAAAAAATTTGTTATTTTACACTGGGCAGTACCAACAATCGATAACTGTAGTCTCATGGATACACCATCTTTATGGACTTTTGAAAACTTTTGTATCAGACAAATAGATTGGCCTATCTTTTAATCAATAAAAACAAATATAATCATTGTTGATTTCTCTTTGGTGTAGTTGTGAACCTAGAACATCGTTTTGTTAGGATTTTCATCAAATAAACTGTTAAATCACTGCCGGCTAAATTAAATGAAATAACGCATAACCTTCAAAAATTGACACAGAATGTGTTGCACCTCTCCAGAATTGAGAATGATACCCGTTGTACACCAAGAAGCATATATAGAAAGAACTGCTTGAATTATGTCATTCATAACTTGAGAATTAAATGTCGCAAACTTATTATCTCCTGCAAATCTATCTTTTCACATTCCAGATCCATTTTCAGTGACCAAAACATTAATTTCTTTTTCCATTTTCAAATTTATTAATTTCCAAAACAAATCAATCGAAACAAATTTTGATCTACAATTTTAGTGAAAATTAGTTCGATCAAACAAAATCAATTCATATAAGCATTAATTCAAAGTCATCAAAACAAAAATGGTAAAATTCAATTGCGCACACAGACGCGATAAAATGTAAAAAGCGAAAATGGGCACACAGGCTCGTAAGCAATACATAACATGTACACGCAAGCAATTAATAAAATAACAATTAATAAGCACACCAACGGGAATAACTTCAAATCAAAGATTTAAAAAACAAAGGTATTTATAAAAGTAGTTAATTATAAAAGAAAAGTAATTCTGCTTAAGTTATTTTCATTCTTTCATACTATTGGGTTATGCGTTGTAAAATTGTAAATGAAAATAGACTAAATGTGAAGAAGTTAAAAAATGTTAATGAAAGTGCAGGATACCTGATGGAAGAAAAAAATCGGAGCGCACACTTCAAAGAGATTTAGATTCCTTATTTTGATGAGTCATCACTTGCGTTTTATTTTGGGTTTTTCTGATTTTTAATATTAGTTTCTGCGCTGAACAAATTTTAAACTATATTATGGTTATGCGCAACAAAAGTCATTTTTACACAAATCCATTTTACTTTTTCTAAAAACAATTTTTTGCTATTTATTTATTCATTCATTTATTTATTCGATTTATTTATTTAAATCACCTTTGTTGATGTGGGGGTTATACAAATTACAAGAAATAAAATACGAAATTATAAAAAATCAATTAAGATTAATATTAAAATTTGAAAAAAGTTAAAGTGGTAACCGGTGCCAAATTTGATTTTGAAGAGAAATTAAATAATATTAAATTGATCAGATGTATATTGAAGGAACAGTACCCAAAAACAGTAACGAGGCTCCACTTCTCACATTTCTCTATTACAAAGTGTGGATGAAAGTGATGTAACATTTTTATATATTTTAAATTTGAAAGTATGCCAGTTTTTTATTATCTATTTATATATTTTTATTTATATATCAGAACCATCTATAGGATATTTTATCTGTTATAGAAGTTATTTAACATGATTTTCTTTCGGACCGCTTCCCCGATGAGCTTGCAACCTAAGTTTTTATAAACCCACTTTTTAAATATTAAACATAAAATTTAGAATATACGAAAGTGAATTAAATATTTTTTACAAAATTAAAAATGCTATTTTATTAAAATTTAAGGATGAAATATTTTTAGTAACAAAACTTCCAAACGACATTTGTCTCTCAATTTGGTAGGAAATATTTTCTTGATAAATGGCATTTTAAAACAAGGTTTGTTGTTTATTTCAAATTTTAAGTGTTTAGACAATTTAAATAAAAATTTTCTATCATTTTATCGTGACATTTCAGGTCGATAGGATTAAAAAATGGTGTCGTTAAGTAAGGAAGGAATAACTTATAATTAATTGTATTTCTCTATCATCTTATATATATATATATATCATCATCATCATCATCATCATTCTGCCACCTGAATCAATACGAACTACTATATTTATAAAAAATTATAATATTAATAATAATTTAAAAAATAATTATAAAATTTTTAAAATAAAACAAAAAAAAAGTTAAGCTTATTCATAAATCAGTTTGAAAACAGTTAAAACTCCGTTGCAATTTCCATTTTCTGGGTTCTGTGAATTTAGCTTTAAAGCATTAACTGAAATCAAGTCCAAGAAGTGAGATAATCTCATCAGAATTGTTGGTGGAGTTCTAAACTTTTACAGCCTGAATGGAATAAGTTGTACACATCCATCACACTGAAATAAAATGTGCAAAATGAATTACATTTTAAAAAATAAGTTTAAAATATTTTGGTATCTCAAAAATTAAGAAATTATTACTTTGGCGTTACCCAAAAAGGTTAAGAAACACTGCTCTTATGAAAATAAGAAAAATTAATTATATAATAATTTTAAATTACTATTTAATTATAAATAATATGTATGTATATATTACTTATTAATAAATAGTAATAGCTTATAAATTAATAATGAAACAATAAAAGTATTTCTTTCTAAATTACCATTTTTCTGCTTTAGTTATTTTAGATATGACATATTATTTTATTATTTACAATTTTTTATAAATTAAATTATTTATATTTTCGAATTTCCGAATTCGCCAATTTTATTTCTTGTTTCAGTCGACCTGCGTTTTAGAGTTTTACCCGGAGCAGGAGCTGACGCAAAATAATTTTTCGTTGCTTCAATTGTTTAGATATTTATATTTTATCTAAATCTTCAATAAAGATGGAATTATATTATTTTAATAAAAAGTCGCATTCTCATGAAGATGAGCTTTAACATTTTCGGTAATAATATTAATATCTATGAGTAGACTAAAATTAAATTGAAATTTTTAAAGTTTTTGAACATTGGTAAGTAAAGTTAAATGATTTACACGGAACACAAAGAGGGATTTTGCTGTGGACCCATTATAAAATCTGTCTGAAGGTTTTATAGCCTCATTGTTACCAATTGCATTATAGTTATTAGGATAACTATCGTAAACAATGGCTTATTAGGAATAGAGACATTAACAATGGATCAATTACATAATCCTATACAGAATTATGACAAACCCGAAAGATCCAGCAGGTTTCGACGGATAGAAAAATTAACGAATTAAATTTGAGAAAAGAAAATCATAATTGGTTATTGGGTCAACTAGAATACAGTTTATTCTTTCATGTATTTGTTTCACAATTTCACAGGCTCAAGTATCTGTCATTTTCTATACTATTTTTTTGTCTTTAATGAAAATATTATCTTCTATTTTTAATTTCCTTTTTGTAGTAGAATCATAGCTTTTGTTTCTTTTTGGCATATTCGATATAAATTCGCTCTTTCACTGGGTTTCATACCAATAGCTTTTAAGAAACTGGGGATTTTTCATAAATTCTATTTCTGATAATTACTTCTCTAAATGACGTCTCTATTGGTTCTACATTGTCGCTCTAATTGTCCATTTGCCCAATGTAATTTTGTCCATAAGAACTTGAATTATTTTAATATTTTGAATTTTCATTAAATTGTCCATAGCTTTGCTTTAAAATGATTTTCTTCTATCATAATTTATGATTACCGGTAAACGATATTTCAATATCCAACTATTTTTGAAAATTGTGACGACATATTTACTATATTGATCAATGATACTAAAAAGGTATTTCATCCCGTACTGCGTTTGCTTTAATGGACCACAAAAACTAATAAATATAGTTTCATATAAACTTGGTCACAAAACGTTTTAATTTATTTTTATTGCTTTTTGACAATTTTTACAACTTTGAATAACCGCTTGAACCGCTTCCGTTTTATTTCTCATTTCAGACTTATTCGATATATATTTCTCCACTTTCACATGTTCCGCTTCACATAATTTTATACGATATGTTTTTACAATGGTTTTTCAACATTTTATCATCTTGAGTTAAAATCCGTCCACCTTTTAATTTGAATTTATTTGTAACTATTGTCTTTAAGCTGCTTTTAATTTTTAATATTTCCCCCGAGTTACTTTACCCTTCTTGTTCACGACTTTCCGTCCAAATTGACAATAACTCAGTTTTTAATTTCAATGTTTTTGCATTAACATGTATCATTTGACACTGGATGCATTTAGCGCATTCGCTTCTTGATAATCGATTTGCATTGGAATCATTTTATTCTTTCCATAATTGTAAATTTATTTTGAACCTGCTTAAACAATTTATCCACCTTTGAAATAATGGAGTTATTGGCTTTTTCGTCATATATGTAATTAGTAGTAGGATGTGAGCCCGTCAGATCCAACCCCCACCCCCTTGGCTTACATAATTATTACAAAATATCTTACATCTGCCCACGCTGTTGCTACTTGGAGATTGACCTCTGTCCACTCAATTGCTACCTAGTAATTGACCTTTGTTCAGATGACCTCATGAATATGTCACGTGACAACGGGTCAGTCACTACCCGGAGACACACTTATTACCTAATTCTCATTATGTCACGTAGTTGTGAACCAACATACCTTCTAAAACCTTCCACACACCTACCACATTCCGCACACCTACCAACTTCCACACACCCGCCTTCTAGAACCTTCCGCACACCTACCACATTCTACACACCTACTTTATAGAACCTTCCGTTCTTAAACCGTTCACACACACACACACACCACCGATCCGCACCCATCCATACCCATCAGCACTGATCAGCACCCATCATCGCCTAACACGACTACAACTACGTCTACGACTAAGTCGTAGACTTAACAAAATCACTCACTAGTACTATTTAAAATTTTATTAAATATAACAAGTTTGTTTCACAGTGAAAAGAATATGCTCAACATGAAGCATGCAATTCATACTGCAATCGTAGTAGAGAAGGATGAATTCAAATGTAAGTTATCAAGTATTTGATCAATCAGTCTCTTCTGCAATTGGCGTCTTCTGAATTTTCTTTTGCTTGATCTGATATGATAATTCATTGGCGTCGTCATCCGGCATTGCAAATATAAATTTTGCAGTAATAAATACTACAA
The DNA here is from genome assembly GCA_022537955.1 of Schmidtea mediterranea. Lineage (NCBI taxonomy): Eukaryota > Metazoa > Platyhelminthes > Tricladida > Dugesiidae > Schmidtea > Schmidtea mediterranea. The sequence continues at coordinate 116,780,208 of CM039679.1, forward strand.
ACTAAGCTTTGATTTGATTTTCTAAGTTTTCTAAATTCAATTACGACTTTTACAAAGGCAAAAGTCAAGTTAATAATATTAAATTTACAGATAAATTACGAATGTAGTCTGAATCATTTCAAATAAAAAAAAAATTTCTGATCTCAATGAAAAAGTTTAAGTTAGTTTAAATATCCATTATTTTAAATTAATTGCAGAAGTCTGGTAGAATGCCGTGCACGTGGTAATACCATATTTTAGCTGAGTGCAGGATATTGCTCATTGCACATTATTTAAGCAGACCTTCTGTTTGAAGTGGTTCAATGCCAAGTTTACAAATCAGATCATAAGTTGATGGAGGAATCGACCCTAATGCACCAATAATACAAGTGTAAAGCTCTACTTGATAATCAGGTTTGGTTACCTGTAATTCACTCTGAAGCAAGTTATATTTCTCAATATTTGCCTTATCAGTCAACTCAAAATGTGAAACAGAATCCATTGGACACTTAACATCAATCATGAATATTCTTTTTCTTTCAGTATCAGTTATTATAAGATCGACGCGTTGTTTAGAATTCAGGACAAGAGAACAAGAATGATCAACCACGACAATAAAATTAGGATTTTTTAGATTATTCGTTATTATCTTTATACAGTCATTGTGTCTCTCTAATGTCAGTATTTTGTGAATCTTACATGACTGTAAGGCATGAGACATAGTTTCATCCTCTTTCTCACAACGTCTACAAAGTCTAGAATCCCCTTTTCTATTAGGCTTTGCATTGATGTTAAGTGTATTAGTTCGCGCTCGATGTATAAAGTTCCATGCAAATTCGCCAAGTTTACTTTTAAAAATTGCTTTATTTATTTGAGGAGATAATTTTATAGCCGCTGCAATCATGTCGCTTTTATTACTCAGTTGCCACTTTTGCATATATGAGTCGTACAATGCAGAGTGAAAACGTACAAACTATTTTTCAATAAACTTATTATTTAACTAAAACCGGTTTTGAAAATACTAATAAATTTATCAATTAAAATAATTACAGTTTTCATGAAAATAATAATTTGAAAATGAAATTATAGAATACTTGATTTTAATTGGTTAATTCTATTTATTACCAATGACAACGACTCAAATTAATTCAAATTTTAATGTTCAAATTATTTTCTAAATATTATTGGTACCGCATATATTAGTCGATAGGAAATCATACTATTCAATCGAACATAATTTCATTAATCTTTTTAAATAAATCAACAAAAAGTCATTTAAAATTATTATGATGTTGAACTTGTTGCTAATCACCGACTTATTTTATTTAAATCTTACCCGGATCTAATTACATGCATTGTAAAACGCTACAATTACCTAAATTCATTTCTTTAAAGTTTCCTTATAAAGAATACTTTAACTATGTTTCCAAATTTTTACATATAAAAGTTCTAATTATAACGATTCAAACTATTAAGAAATTATATTTCAGAATTAATTAATTTTAGTATTCAATTTGAAAATACTACGTCTTTGGTTATTTAAGAGTTAGTTATCAACTTTTGATATTCGATTAAATATTTTTTATCGCATACATCGTTAAATGGCTCTATTTATTTGTCCATATGGAAATTGTATTTAATTAGATTAAAACTTGTAATAAGGTATTGAATAATAGCTAGTATATTAATTTATCATGTATGTCAACTTAGTATAATATAGAGCCTGTTAAATATTTTAGTTTAAATTTAGGATTCTCGATATAGTTTTCATGAATTTTATATCTAATCGAATGTCAATTGATATTACTAAAGATTTATGAAATAATAAATTTATAAATGTTCCTTTGTTGCTAAGCAATAGCCAACTCCATGTTTAGACATAGAATTGTAACTATAAACTAAGGTCGAGTCAATATCTAATATAAATGGATTTGAAAAATTTGGAAATTTTAAAATATTCTTCTACGACCCTCTAATCAATTTGAAATTGTTTTATGCATCTTCAAAATTTCATTTGTTACCGGTTACCACTTTTACCCATGAAAACGTTTTTCGAATTTTAATTAAATTCTTAATTGATTTTACTAATTGTTAATTTTGTTGATTTTTTGCTATATATTGTATAACCTCAACATTCATATACAATACAATCTTAATCTAAGTTTGTAATTAATCATTTTTTATTCAACAATATGTGTATTTCATTACATGTAACTCGAATACTATACAATCAACTGTATATTGAGCAATGTTTTCATATTTTATGTAACTTTTAACTTAAATCTAAAATTTTAATCAATTGCTAAAAAGAAACACATATTTCAATCTTAATTGAAAACCAACAAGAATTATTAACAATCTTAAGCTTTTCATTTTTTTTTATTATTATTATTATTATTATAATTATAATTATAATAATAATAATAATAATAATTATTATTATTATAAGGACTGTTTTTGATTTTCCATTTATAAAAGACTATATATTATTTACAAAATGTTTTTGACTATGAATCAGATTTATTTGTGGTACAGCCGAAAATTCGTGAATACCAAAAATCAATCTGATTCATAGTCGAAAAATTTTGTAAAAAATATAATGTCTATTATTATTATTATTATTGTTATTATTATTATCATTTTGACACGAATGAGTAATATAAATATTAATAATTGTTATAAACACTGATATATTTAATGGAAATAGAGCAAATGTTATATTATTATTTGTTTATTAGATTGCTTTAGGTTGCATTTTTATCTATCTATTTTTACAGATATTATTATAAACAATGGCCAAAAATATGCAACAGACGACATAATTAGCAAATGCGAACAATAATTTTATTGCTAATGCGAATGGAAACAAAGCGATCGTCAATTCAATTTGTTTTAATTTGAATGGCATTCCGACCAGCAATGCAGAATCCAGAAACGGTTTAAATGTAAGATTTTTTAGTAAGATTTTTACTAACGATTTTTTTTAAAAAATTTTATAATAATGATTTTGTCATGATTATCTATTAATATCACTATTTTAAAAAGTAATAATTTAACCAAAATATTAGTTAATTATAATTATTTTTAAAAAGTTATGATTAATTATTTACTCAATTACGTAACAGGTTAAATATATTCATTTAGATTTCAATTAACTAAATTTATCTATTGCGCTTAAGGTTTAGTATAGTTGAATCAAAAATATATTATTTTTATTATAATTGTAAGGAAGAATAATAAATAAATATACAGTTAATTAAATTAACTTTTTATGTAATAATATATCACAGTTGTAGTTTCAAGATCACAGGTTATTTATGACAGTGTATGACTTACTGAATATTTTATAATTGTACTTAAAAATTGGGATTAATAATGTTTAAATATTTATTAATTATAGAAACAAGAAATAACATTTATGGATATGATATGTTTTATCGGTATAAATTAATTTTGCATTGTTATTTCGATTTTACGAATACATCGATGAATTAAAATAAAATAATTTATAAATAACCAAATTAATTAAAATAAAAAGCATTAAAATATGACTTACTACTCAGGACCTATTTCAGGTTGAAATATTTCATTTTTCCTTTTATGAATAAACATTGCGGAAATTGGCTAAAATTGTATTAACAAATTCTGTTTATATAAATGATTTCGCTATCGACAAAAAATATTTTTAAGTTTAAGACAAATAAATAATATAAATTCAAAATCTTCTAATTTTATTAAAAAATATGTAACCATTATTTCTGACTATGACATATTTCATTTTCAATAATATTGATATATTCAGTTCTGAACAAGTGACCCTTATTCAATATGGTGGCTCAATAGGACCTAAATTATATACGATTTGAATAATATCCTTACCATAATTAAAATGGATATTTCATCCTTAAATTTAAAAGCTGGCATGGGATACTGTTAATATATTTTTAGAATTTTTATATACTACTGACAAACTATGTAAAGTGGGATAGTCATTTGTTAGACAAAATTTGCCCATTAAAATGAGCAGTTTGATAAGGATTCAAAATGTCAGAAATACCTTAAAAATAAGCCTGTTGTTAAAATTCAACCAAAAATTGTTAAAATTTGATTATGATCATTATTCACCATCAACCAAGGGTATCAGTCTGATATCAAGAAACTGAATGTATACCAAGCTATGATTGATATCTTTAATTGTTGAAAATAGAAGCGTTTCTGTATTATTAGCAAGAGCTTTTAGCGGATTAAGCAGATCTGTCTATCTATCTGATTATTAAGCTTAATTGTCCTTTTCTCATACATTTATACATATAATTTTGTATCAATTTCAATCAACTGAAAATAATGCGTTGATAATAATAGATTACAATATCTATTTATTCAAAAATATTACCATCAGATATATTGTTAAAATGGGGTTGTGAAAAAATACAATAGGACAAAATTACACATGGACAAAACTACATAGGAGAATATTACATTGGACAAAATTAGATTGGACAAAATTACATATGGACAATTTATAATTACATATTTAATCTTAATTGATAGAAACTTAACTTTCGAAGTAATAACATGTAAGAAGTCACAAATATGGTTTTATTACTTACATTTTTTTGTGGTCATATAATTTTAAATTATTTAGTTTAAACTCATTTGATCTATGAAGTTAGGATGCTAAATATGTTGTTGGAAAAACCTCCCCAAGTCCGGCCACAAAAGGTTTTATCTGATTTTGAGACCGCAGCGATGACATCTTTTCTTCTTGTATTTAATAACATCAAAATTGGAAGATGTTTTTTTTTCATTTATCGCAATCTTTTTTGCGCCAAATAAACTAATGTGGACTAAAATATTTTAATTAAGCTAATCAATCAATTGCCATAAGCTTTAAAATGTTGCTTCCAAAAAGCAGAAGTTTTGGAATTTTTTTTGAAGTGTGTGAACTGTTGTCTGATTTTGACGAATGTGATGATAGTGTTTTATTTCGAACTATCATATGTACTGGGTTGAAAACTCAGATATTGCAAATGTAAACTACCACTTTCCAACATTTCTATTTGGAACCAGAAAAGTTCTGCAGCCAACTGTGTTGCAACAACGGGCGGTGTGTACGTAATCAGCGAAAGCTAGTGACTTGCGCTTACTAGGAATTCCTCGTTCAAGTGGAATAATTTCAATCCACTATTCCTGACACGACAGTGATTTAGCAGGTTACCCGCCCATTTCTAGCAAGGAATAAAACTCGCTGTTACTGCCATTGTAACGCGCGTGCGGCCACGGACATTTAAGGGCATCACATACTTGTTCTTGATCAATTTCATTTAGCTAAACGAGTAGTGGGATGTGTTACCGCTAGATCATGTCACCGCTGGATCACCACCTCCCCGGGAGAATAAAACTTTTTTTTCTAAGTCTAAAAGTACAAAAATATTTTAAGACAAAGACAGTGACTCATTCAAGGTCATTTGGATGAGTCATAATAATATCTCAAGGTCATTGAAATAAAGACGATGACTCATTCAATGTCATTGGATGACTCGTCAAAATTTTTCAAGGCCATTCAAATTTCTCAAGGTCATAGTATTTTTAAACACTTTAATTTTAATATACTACTTATTTTTATAAGTTGTATTTTTTTGTTTTTTTAATTTTTATTCTATTATTATTATTATTATTATTATTACAAGTTTTTATTATTATAATTTTCATTATTATTTTACATAAATTTTCAACAAAGTATATAAAATTAATATTAAATAGAAAAAGTTTGTACAATGTAATAATAAAATTGATATACAATATAGTTTAATAAATATGATATTCATGTATGGCTTAAAATATGAGAAAAGTTTTATATGTGCTATTTAAATAATATTTAAATTTTCAACACTGATATTCAACAACTTAACCCACTTAAAAATAAAATAAAATTTTCTCTCAATCATTTCCCCTTAAAATACTTGGTTATTCACATACTCACAATATGTTATCAATAACAAGTTAATATCAAAAATTGTTTACTGACCAAGAAATCTTTAAATTAAAGCACATAAAAATTTGAACAATCAATAGAAATACAATTTCAATTACAATTTTTATTAATTTCTTCAGTCTTAATCGATCCTTGATGTCTCCAAATTGTTTGGTTGATTTGTTACCTGATTGCTATCAAGAAACTAATTATCATTGAAGCCCAATCAATTGTAGTATCTTCTCTGAATAAAAATGTATTGCTTTACAGTCTTTTATGTGATTTATTGAAATTATTTTGTTAAACTTAATAGTTTTGTTAAAAAACTTTGAATTTTTTCTACTATTTTTTTAATATTTTTAATTGTATCCAACAAATGAACAATTATTAAACGTTATTTTCAAAGGTGAATGTCAACCTTTTCATTTAATTTTCACATGCTCCTAAATAAATGAATTGCTAACAGCTCAAAAAATACTTAAATTTATTTTTACACATTTTCTATTCATTCCAACTCTTATTGTTTACTGAATGATAAATAATTTAATCAGTATAAATAGTTGTAATTGATAGTAAAAAAATTGATTAGAAAAATATTTTTAAATTAATTTCTCAAAATATATATTACTTTCACAGTACTTGAAATAAATTTTCATATATTTATTGAAAATTATTAGACTTTTAAGTTTCTAAACATCATTGAATAAAGTTAATAGATAAAATAATTATCGTCTGTCACATTACTAGAAATTAATTCATTATAGACCAACCATTAAATAAGTTGAATTTCTAACAAAGCTTAAAAAACTACTCGGAACAGTTACTGATAGATACCGATTAAATCTACTAAAAATCCAAATATGAATGTTTAAAAGTTGCAAAATATTTGTTTTTGTAAAAATAAGACTTATCCTTAAATTATGATTATAAATTATAAAAACTTGTAATAATAATAATAATAATAATAATAATAATAATAATAATAGAATAAAAATTAAAAAACAAAAAATACAACTTATAAAAATAAGTAGTAAATTAAAATTAAAAATTGTTTTAAAATACAATGAGCTTGATAAAATTTGAATGACCTTGAAAAATTTTTAAATGAGCTTGAAAAAATATGATGACTCATAATAATAATAATAATAGAATAAAAATTAAAAAACATAAAAACATTGCTTTTAAAAATAAGTAGTAAGTTAAAATTAAAAAGTGTTTAAAAATACTATGACCTTGAGAAAATTTGAATTACTTTGAAAAAATATGATGACTCATAATACTAATAATAATAATAACAATAATAATAATAATAATAATATTAATAATAATAACAACAATAATAATAATAATAATAATAATAATAAAAATAATAATAATAATAATAAAAATAATAATAACAATAATAATAGAATAAAAATTAAAAACCATTAAAACACAACTTATAAAATTATATTGTAAATTAAAATCAAAAAATGTTTAAAAATACTATGACATTGACCTACTTTTAAATGACCTTGAAATATATTATGACCTTACGACTGATCTTCAGAAAATTTTTGATAAGTCATGTTCTTTGATTCAATGACCTTGAAAATTTTTGAATGACCTTGAAAAAAATGATGACTTATGATAAAAATAATAGTAATAATAATAATAATAAATGATATAAATAAAAAAACTATATTAACAATAATAATAACAATAATAATAGAATAAAAATTAAAAAAAAATTAAAATACTTCTTATAAAAATAAGTAGTAAATTAAAATTAAAAATGTTTAAAAACTATGACCTTGAGAAAATTTGAATGACCTTGAAAAATTGTGAATGGCCTTTAAAAAAATATGATGACTCCTAATAATATTAATAGTAATAATTATAATAATAATAAATGATAATAATAATAATAATAAAATAGTTCAGCATTTGAATCCATCATCCTGTAATTTTGGATTAACTTTTTGAAGATGAATTTTTATTATTTTGTGCATAATATCACAATTTTTATTGTTGTTTTATTTTTACTGGTTCTTTTAGTTTTAGTATTTTACGAAAGATGAAAAACATGGAAAACTTTGGGCTATTATGAATTTTAAAAATAATTCAAATGAGAAATAAGTTCTTTCAATATTTTTAATTTTTATACTAACAATTTTCTTTTCAATGAAATTTTTTTAATAATGGACCATTTTCTTTTAGAACATTACAAAAGTCTTCACATGCATATTGAAGATTATCCTTCACTCTTGTGATTCGGTTTAATATCTATTTGTCACTACTTCAGAAATCATTAATACTTTGAAAATACTCTTTCAACTGTCACATTATTACCCCTTAACCACATTTCTAATTCAAGAAGTAATTACAAATTTTTAATATTTAATATTTCAATACTTAAGGAATACAAAGAAATTGGTCAGTACAGACCATCAAAAAGAAACATTGTACTTCAGAAACTAGTTAGCCTGGTTACTTTATCTTTGCATCTCTTTATGTCTTTGCCATATCTTACATATTTAGATATTGCCGAATATTAATACTGAATTTTATGTCCAATAAATTCAACTATTATAAATATAAAAATTGTAACCATATTATTTTCAACTTAAGATTGATTGAAACCGATGATAATTTTGCCACTTAAATAAATAGTAAATTGTAACATATTGTATTTTATAAATATGTATAAAATTATTGTCATAATTGATTATTTTTCATTATTATTATTATTATTATTATTATTATTATTATTATTATTATTATTATTATAATTATTATTATTATTATTATTATTATTATTATTATTATTATTATTATTATTATTATTATTATTATAATTATTATTATTAAAATTATTATTTATGCAAATAAATAATTAATGTTAAATTTAAAAACCAAAATTAAATCCAATAAAAATAATTTGCAGAAAAACTGATACAAAATGATGATTTATGTGACTTGATACGTCTGAATTGAATGGATGGTTTAACAAACAAAACGTTATAATAGATATAAATATGATAGTGATTAGCACTGCAATTACTTATTTTTTGGTGACATCGGTTCATTTCATGGATTTAGGAAGTGAAAATTCAAGCGTGCCTTCTAGGAAATCAGGTTAGATAATGTTTTACAGACGAATATATCTAGTATTTTATATCTATAATTTATCACTTGATTTTAGTTAGGATTCCCTTTTAGTAATAATAAGCTATGTTTTATATGGTATACCAATTTTATAGAACATCCGCATATATTGGTGCATAAGTTTATTGGGATATAAGTTTGATGCAAATAATAAGCAAAATTAGATGTCTAAAATTGATTATATAAGTTGGAGATAAAAATATCCATGGTGAGACCACAGCGTTTCAATTGTGATAATGACGATAAGCATGTAGGCAACACCCTTACTATTCAATAGTTTTAATTAAAAACAGTAATTATAAGATATTGTAGTAATATAATAGCTTGCTCCATGTTACAGAAAACTTGAATAATTTATCTCGAGGCTAAATTTTTGGGGGTTTATAGGCAACTGAAATATAAGTCGAGTTAGGACTTTGCATATGATATTTGATAGTAAGTTTTATTTTGGAATATAATGTTTGAGTAAGTATTGTAACGTATTAACGAATTGTAATCTGATTTCAAAAAAAATTTCAGTTGACATAGGTTTTGTATTAGAGGTTTCCTTACCAAATTTGGTGGAATTTAGATATAAATTGAAGCCGTGTATAAATGAACAAACACAATGTGTATTTCACATGTACAAACTTTTATTAATAAATATTAGAAGATGTTAATTATATTGTATGAGAAATATATTGTATGAGAAATATATTGTATGAGAAATATATTGTATGTGAAATATATTGTATGAAAATATATATAATGTGAAATATGTTGTATGAGAATTGTATTGTATGTCACCTCAATTCATCTTTCTTTTTTGTTAATGTTTACGATAGCATCATGAATCGTATTTGTAATCTCTAAATCTTTTTTTTATCTCTCCATCTCTTTGTATTTTGTTTTAAGGTGCATATAGTTTCATTTTAAATCTCTTCCTTTCATATGGAATATATTGTTTCAAGCCGAACTGACTCACTGTAAAGGATATTGTGTAAAAATCCTGTAAATAATACTTTTTAAAGTAAAGAGACATTTATAAACTGAAATCTTTAAATGTGTAAAATAATTATTATGGTGATTCATAAGTTTTGCCCGCCTTCTTACACTTTTATTCAAACATGCATTCAACTATAACAATAAACTGCATTCATTGTTGCTCTAAGGTAACTCTAGCCAAAAGTCTCTGTCTGTCGAATTTTGAGTTTCTCACAATTTTAGAATCTTTTTACTCGTAGTAAATCCGATGTAAAAGAAAATCGAGCTGTCAATGTTTTTTGGTAAATGGCTTTTATCATAGACATACACAGAGTACATCAACAAATAAGTAAATGCTCATCTACAATAATCATGAAAATAATAATTTTACATTTGGATTTTGTGATAGCGGACAAATAGTACGGACAATATCGAAAATAATAGAAACAAAAAAAGAACTGAAGCAAATGAATCCAAGATTCACAATTCAGGGCTTTTTCTTATAAATAATTAAATAAACACTGCATTGACATAATTATAAGTAACACCACTCAAACACAAGTTTTACGATATATTTTGTCCTAATCAGGTAGAGTAGAAAAATCAGTAGAAATATATTTTATTAGTTTTAAAATATTTTTACATTTTATTTAAATAATAAATTATTTTGAAATTTAGACAATTTTCAATAAATATACTTAAAAATTTTCAAATTGTTATTATAATTTTATTATTTTTAATTTTAATTTTAACAATCAATCTAAATTTACAATTTCAAATTTAGTAGAATTATTGAAAAAAGGTATTCAAAATCATTTTTATTAATAATGAAAAATAAACTACTGACAAATATTTTAACCCTTTGTAGTTTTACTTATTTAAATAAATTATTTATATGAAATTATTATTTTACAGAAATTTCATAACAGCAAAATAAAGCCTTTTATTTTTTAAATACTACATTGAAAATATTAAATAAACTAATATTATTATCACGAATCTCACTCATGATTACTGCACAATTGGTTAAAAATGTTTGTGAATGTCTGATTATGATTTGACTAGTTGACGTAAATCGGATGGTGGTGTAAATAACATATATTATGCAATTAAGAATGATAAGCCTAAAAATGTATTGAGGAGGTTTAAAAGATTAAAAATGATGATATACAAAAAGTTAAGAAAATTAGATGACAAAATAGTTTCTAATCCTTGTAAGATACACAGTATATTTATTTATGTCGTTTAAAGTTTCGGTTTAAATATGTTCGGAACTTGTTTATCCATTTGATTGTAATATGTGTAATGCAGCAAATAGTAGAAAGATTTTCCGTCATCGCCGAACTCAAAAACTTGACAGTGTCATATCTTGGGTATTTGGCTCCTAGGGTCAAAATGTAAATTTTTTGCTTCCAGTTGCTAATACTGAAAACACAAGAGTAGTCAAACTACGATATTTATGTCAGTTTGTGCTCGTAACTCTTTTGAGCAAGGTTTTCTGTTTTACAGCCATGCATTACCAATCAATATGCAAACTTTTATTATGTAAATATCCATGAATTTGAGAATAATAATAAGTCCAGAAAGATATTTGACTAAATAACAGATTGAGAATGTGTGACCTTGAGATATATGCGCCCTCTGGAAGTTTTGTGTGCAGCCTTTAATAATCTTGTATTAATTAATATAGGTTACGACAATTTGAAAATAAATAGAATTAAATAAAGAACCATATGAAAGTAAGTTTTAGTGACTAGTGGTTGTTTTAGCTAAATGTATATTTCAAAGGTTAGAACGCCACCTAGTGCAAAACGGTAACATGGGCTAAACAAGAACGAAGCTGTATGTATTGAAATATATTGAGCATGACATGAATTATAATGCTGCAGTGTAGCAGCTCGAGTAGTCTTTCATAGTCGGAAGTTTAAATTATAATGTTATAGCAAGGGGTTATTACACTTATTCTTATACAAAAATATTTAAATGTTAAATAATAAATAAATGATTTTATGTTGTTTCTGTATTATTTCTAAATAATGTAATAAGTGAATACTAAGAAACATAACGTGGTGTCCAGTGCAAATAAATTAAAACTATGATACAACTTTTGATCTTATATAATGAGAGAAATTAACCACAAAAATTAAAAAGATTAATGATAATAATATTTTACAGTTATTATATTTACATTTTTCAGATATAAATTTGTCAAATAAAAAAGACAATCAACAAAGTAATGTAAAGTGAGACAAATATTTAAAATAAAAATTTAGATTTAGATAAATCATTTCTCGATATTGCAAAGAGTACATTCTTACAAAAATATGGAAAAATTTCCAAGGAAAGGGTTTATTATTATTATTATTATTATTATTATTATTATTAATATTATTATTATTATTATTATTATTATTATGCCAATCAAATACTCGTCGTACAATATATTTTGACAGTTTAACTGTCATCTTTGGGCACGTAAAACAAACTTAAAATTGTACGAGACCAGTGTTGTCGATAGTTGGTACTGCCCAATATAGAATTCAAAGGTTTTGGATGGATTATTAAAACCGTTAATGCGATCAGAGTTTCAATGTAAGGATAACTTTGAGTTTGTTTTTTGTATTGCAAAATTACAGAGACAAAGTTTAAATAATGTTATGGTTTCGTTTGATGTTTGCAGTTTGTTTAGGAATGTATCATTGGTTTATTCAATTGACTTATGAAAATGTTTTTGAGCATGACATTTTGGATAGAAGGGCATTTCGTAAACTTCTTGAACTTGATACTTAAAATTTCAAAAAAGTGTTGATAATTTGGTTGAGTTGTTGATAAAGAATGGGTTTACTAAATCAATTTTATTATTGATGATAAAAAAAGACTGTTGATAGATTGATTTAAAAATTTAATGATTCAGTTTTGGGAAGGTCTGAGTGTAATTTAACAAATTTGTCTGAATTGAATGTTGATGTAAAAAAAATTTTTGTACGTATTTTTAAGGCCTAAAAATAACTAATATTTAAACAAAACTATATTAATAAATATTAAACAAAAAATTTTTTAAAAACTTTTTGTTTAATTTTTGTATTAAAAAACTAAACTTATATTTTAAAAAGTTAATTAGGGTTCCGCAAAAAAAATTCTAAAAGGGTTCCTCAAGCATATAAAATTTCAATACCACTGATGTAAATAATGGTAAAAATGGATTAAAAGAAAAATGAGCCTAAATTTGTGTTAGTATTTCCGTACTCGGAAGGTTTTACAAATTATAAGAGCAGATGGGAAATTTAAATTATAAGATCGTTTCTAATTCGTGTAAGGTACACAGTATGTTTAATTATAAATCAAAAATTCCGTTGTATTATGGTCTGATCTAATTTATCAATTTACATGTAATGAGTGTAATACATCGGAGTGACTTCCGTCATCTCTGTACTCGAGTTCTAGAGCATTGTCGATCGAAGGGTTTGACCAATATTAGTAGGCACAATAGAGGCTGTAAAAATAAAATAGGAATGTCTTATTTTAAGGTTTTATTGAAAAATTTTAATAATTATTGGGAACTTGTGATATGTGAAGCATTGTTGATAAGTTCATTGTATCCAAAGAGTATTGTGCAAAGTGCTATGACTACGAAGATTTTAAATAATTTTAAATAATTGGATTTATTAAAAATTAAAAATGAAAGATCTTTTATTGACATCACAGATTTACCTGTACATATTCGTCCAATCTTCACCACTGCAGCTCCTTTGAAATCACAACTTCGGAAATCTAAAAAGACCAAACATCGGACCTTTATCATCAAGATTGTCTTTGCCGTTCTTCTACCAAATGTTTTTGCTTTTCTAAAATCATAGTATATCAAATCACTTGCATGAAATGCGACGCAATATACATAGGAGAAACACATAGAACATTCCGATCACGACTCAATGGACATATTAAAAGCAAAGCTAGTAATTATCACGAACACTGGGGAAAGTGCACAATTCAGCACCACTAATACAAGAAACAAAATGCCAAATATTACAAGAAGCGTTTAAAAACACATTACAAAGACAAGCCGTAGAAACTTTTTTTATCAAAAACACAAACCAACCATCAATATTCAACTAATGAAATATGAAAATTTCTTTTTTTATTTGGGGAGATAATTTTAAAAAGAAATATTAATTAATTAAAATTTAATTTAACCAATAAAATCAATATAAAATACAAAATATATAAATTTTAACATTATTTTTTTAAATAAATAAGTAATGATCAAAATCACTTGAAAAAGACTACCAAAAATTCGTGAATACTTTAAATAAATCTGATTCAAAGTCAAATTTGATAGATAATATTATGTCACTTATAAAGAAATCAGAGGTGAAACACAAAAAAAAGTCCTTATAATATTGTTATTATTATTATTATTATTATTATTATTATTATTATTATTATTATTATTATTATTATTATTATTATTATTATTATTATTATTATTATTATTATTATTATTATTATTATTATTATTATTATTATTATTATTATTATTATTATTATTATTATTATTATTATTATTATTATTATTATATTATTATTATTATTATTATTATTATTATTATTAATTTAGAATGTGGCTTGTCTTGATGATTTTCTCCGATTGAAAACTCTTGGAACCGGTTCATATGGTCGAGTGATTTTAGTCCAACACAAAAAGAAACAGACATATTATGCCATGAAAGTATTAGAAAAGCATACAATTGTCAAAATGAAACAAATAGAACATACGTTAAATGAAAAAAGAATTTTACAAGCAATTAATTTTCCATTTTTAGTTAAATTACATTATCATTTTAAAGTTAGTTTTGATAAACCACTTTTATTGCTGATATATTTATTTTTGATCCTGTTAATTATCTGTCCCACAAATTACATATGTCAAATATCTGCCCCATTCCTTTTTGTGAGTAATAATGGATTTTTAATTGTAAAAATAAGTATAATGGGATAATAAAAATATAATAAGACAATCAAAATAAAAGACAACACTATAAAATAATGTTTTTTATTCAACTCTAAATAAACCACCTATAAGAGCCATTAACTTTGAAAGTGGCATAAGTCACTTCTTGTGAAAAATGAGTTAGAGCTATTTGTGATTACAAATACGTTTGATTTTTTCATATTTTACTGATTTATTGTTATTTCTTTCATAATTCTGAATATATTTTATGAAAAATATGAAAAAACATTTTTGCAATTCAGAGCTATTTAGTTCTAATTCGTTTTTCGATAAAAGTGACTTGTGCCCCTTTCAAAATTAACGGCTCATATATTGCAAGACATGCTTTCACTAAATACCCTTACAAACATCTTGATTCAAAATGTTATATATGAACTCTAGTAAATGGTTCCATGAAACACAATGTATGGTTATTGCTTGAATGTTGATTACCTAAAACAGGAATGAGCAACCCGCCGACCATGAAAATTATTTTTGCGGTCCGCCAAGCATTTTTTTTGTATTTTTATATTATGTTTACTAGTACATATAAAGCTTTGTAAATTATCAATGAGTGTGGCCCGCCACAAAATTTTAAAATTTAAATTGGCCAGTGGGTTAAAAAGGTTGCTCACCCCTGACCTAAAACCTCAAATATATTGCTATATGCAGACCATTTATCACTATGAATAATGGTATTGGGTCTAAATACACAAGTAATAATTGGCGAAAATTTTAAGCAGAGCAATTAGTTACTATTTCCATGTAAATAAAAGCTTGACAACCAACGCGAGGACCCCCAAGTTTAATTGAGTCAGCTAATATCTCTATGTAATTTATTTTTTCGACATATTTTTGACTGCATCACAAACTTGTGCTGGCTCAGACATTATTAACACTGAAGTCCAGATAAAAAATAACCGGAGAAAATTTTGAAAGTATTCTTCTTTTCAAACATCCTTTTTCACTACATATCAAAGCGAATTCATCAATATAGGTTTTTCACGTACGCAGAATCATGAGTGAAGTACAATGCGGACATTGAACGAAAGTCGTCAACAACTTCTTGGATCATGTTAATGATCTACCCCACGAATTAAATATTTCAAATATATCTAATATGTCAAAAATTTATATTATTAATTAATTAATTATCTGTTGTTAATTTAAAAGGAATAAACAGAAATTTGGGTTAGATCAAATATAATTTTTATAAGGAAATTTATATTTAATATTATATTTAATAAGTTTAATTAAATTTTTATTTAATATATTTAAGAAATATAAAGCAATTATTTTTTTGAATTATAAGAGATTCTTTTGATTTTCACTTCTGATTTATTTTTCAATGACATTAACAATGTTATTTTTCGACTATGAATCAGTAAAGAAATCAATGTTTTGTTGATATCTTTACTGATTCATAGTAAACAAAATAGTTATTATTTCATTTAAAATAGTTATTTTTAAAATTAAATTTTTTTTTTAAATTTAGGATAATAGTTATTTGTACATGGTTATGGAATTTATTGGAGGAGGTGAAATGTTCACCCATCTCAGAAGGATAGGAAAGTTTAGGTAATTTTAATATTGTTCAAATTGAGATGAAATTAAAATATTATACTAACATATAATAATAATAATAATAATAATAATAATAATAATCATAATAATCATAATAATCATAATAGTAATAATAATAATTATAAAATAATAGCAAATTGAATACAATTGAATGTCATAACAAAACATAATAACAAATAAATCACAACTTTCCCTCAATGGCGATAAGAACAATATATTAGTATAATTATTAAATATCTTTCTTAATTAAGAGAAAATCACGTTCAGTTCTACGCAAGCCAGGTCGTCCTGGCGCTGGAATATTTGCATCATTTAGATGTGATTTACAGAGATTTAAAGCCGGAAAACATTTTGATTGATCTCACAGGATATATTAAAGTAATTAAACCTTTTATTTTGATTGATATTTATTATTTTTCGAAAATATAAAAACTCTTTTATTATATTGAATGTAAGCAACTAGAAATATTATATTATTTTTTTTAAATGTTAAAATATATATCAGTTGTGAAAATAATGTCGACCTACCAGTTTATCTCGGTAAATAAAATAAATAAAATTTATTAAAATACTATAAAGTCTGTCATCAAAAACTTTATTGACGATTTCTAAAATATAGAAAATTTAATAAAAAGTTTTTTTTCTTTTAATTATTTTGAAAAAAATGACTGCAGGATAGTTATGATGGCATAACTGGTAAGTTTCACTATTCAAATCCCTATAAAGATCTATTCTCAAAAAAAATTATGTAAATTTTATATGGGCAAATCTTGAACCTACTCATTGAGAATGTTGATTTATTCAAAGATTTTGTTGGCAAGTCTCACATATAATGAATGCCAAAGTTATCTCTATTATCAGTGCCACTGGCAAAAGAATTGACTTCAGATGTTATTTAAAATACTTTTGTTTCTGGAGAGCGATGAAATTTTTAACGCTTTCAGTTATAAAAATTCAAATGGCTAATTTTCTTTTTTTATTAAATCAACAAAAAATGATTACATTAATTAATAAATAAATTTTGTTTCATTTTATGAGTTACTTACAATAATGAACTGGATTTCCAATCAAATAATACGTATTAATTAGATTACAGATATGGGATTCGCTAAGCGAGTGAAAGGCAAAACTTGGACGTTCTGTGGCACTCCCGAATATCTGGCACCGGAAGTCATTTTGAGTAAAGTAAATTTTGTTATTAGTTTTTAAATTATCTTCTTATATTGTCTAACAACCATTTCATTGAACAGGGATACGATCATGCTGTAGATTGGTGGTCACTTGGAGTTTTGATCTATGAAATGTCGACAGACAGTCCTCCATTTTCTGGAGAAAATCATATCCATATGTATGAGAAAATCGTTAGCGGAAAAGTATAATTTTATCCGAAAAAATTATTAATTAATTGTTCATATTTTAATTAGGTATTTCTCCCAACGTATTTTACCTCAGATCTCAAAGATTTACTCAGAAGCTTGTTACAGGTAGACTTGACAAAACGGATTGGCAATCTTAAAAACGGAGTGAATGATATCAAGAATCATAAATGGTTTCTATCAATCAACTGGAACGCCGTCTTTAGAAAAGAAGTAAGGAATTTTTCAATGATTATTTTTTATAAACAAATCATTTATATTTATTTCTATACATATCAACGACTTATCGTTATTGTGGGGATTCACACGATATTGTATAACTTTTATGACACGAGATCCGTTTGATATTTTGCAAGTCAAACCTTTTAGAGAGCCTTTCCATTTATTACAAAATACGACAAAATTACTTCATTAATAATAATTACGCAACATTTAGAAACTGAGTGAAAATGTAAAGATTTTTAATTATTCAACAATGACGTAAAGTCGACGTAATATTATCTTAATTAGTGACGCAATATTTTAAAATAGCAATGAAAATAATAATTGAATCCGTCACAAATCTCTGATAGTGTTCAACAAAATGTGAAATATTGCAGAATTATTTCCACAAAAATAATCAATCTTCAGTGAATAAGCAGGAAATAGCATCGAAATAAGTTCATGGAAATTGAAGGTTCACTAAAAATTATCAACAAATTTGGCTCCGATGAAAGGATATACTAAACCCTTTCAAAAGTAAAAATATATATATTTATTAATGAATGTTTTAAATATTTTGGTAATCTTGTCTTTTTGTTATGAGACTTTTTAATTTCTTAACATATTTCAGGCAGTTGTTCCATTTAAGCCCAAATCAAACGGTCCCGATGATACTGACAACTTCAATGACTATGAAGAACAATCGTTGAAAATTGCAGCAACTGTAAAATACCACAAAGAATTTCTTGATTTTTAATTGTTTTTAATTTAATTTTTGATTAATTTTGTATTTTTTTTGATTAATTTACTATTATTAATATAATCAAAGAAAGAAGACAAAGTTTTAATAACTGAAGAACTAAAACTATATATTCTATATGACATTTCACTATATATTTCTACCGTTAACTAGTCTTTTTCAAATTAGAAATCATATTAACAAGCACTGAACGAAAAATAAGTTTACTTAAGTAAATTAACCAATAATAATCGCAATCAATTTGTATAAAAAATAATATAAAATTATTTTAATTTTAAGAAAATAAACTTGTAGATTAATTTTTTTAAAAAACACAAATATTATCATTCATTTAAAAAAAATTTATAAAACAATAAAATTTAAAACTTTTAAAATTAATTCAAACACAATATACACAAATCACATTCAATTATTCAAATGCATTCATAATGCCTGGAGACTTTGCAATTCAAACATTAATTATAGGATTTTAAAATCTTATCTACAAACCTCACAAGTTATTCGTTCCCAATAACTACTCAGATTTTACCTAATTATCCTACAATCAGACTTTTCTATTTTTTACTCGTACTTTTCTTAAAATGATCACTAATGTGAGTCTATACAATCAGTTGACAATGCTCAAGAATTCGAGGGAAGATAAGACGGACCGTCTGTCCAGTGAATGTGGCATTACACCCATTATATGAAAATTGATAAACGAGTTCATAATAAACTTATTTAATTATTTATTATTATTATTACGGTTTATACTAATTTTTCTAGCACCCAATATTTAACAATGCTATATGACTTGGCATCCTTAGCATATGTATCCTTTAATTCCTTGCATATTTCTTTGGCAGTTTTCTTAATAAAAACTAAAAATAATATTATACTTCTGTATTCAACAGCTTCTATGCATTTTTTCAAAAAATTGCTGAAAATAATTATAAATTAATTAACAAATAAAATCAAGAACTTGGTATTTAACCTATATTGTAACCTATATTGTATTTAACCTATTTTGAATTTTACCAACCGCATATATTATATAAAGACTTTTTTGTTTTTCACCTCTGATTTCTTTGTAAGTGGCACAATATTTTCTACAAAATTTGACTATGAATACCTTAGATAAATCTGATTCATAGTCAAATTTTGTAGAAAGTATGGTCAATTATTATTATAACCGTTAATCGGTAAATTTATATAATTTAAAGCTGATATTGCTATAGAACAAATAAAATCAGAGGTTCATGAAAGCAAAGCAGCGACTCAAGCGGTGACAAACTTTTTGCTTCACTGATTAACACAATAGCTGTCGATAGTTACAAGCTTTAAATTTGATATTCTTGTACATATTTTGTACACCAAATTCAGATTCTCTATAATTAAACAAATTAAAGTGAATATAAAACGCTGTAAAACAAATTTATTTCACAACATGATGAACGTGATCGCATTGAAAACACAAATGATTAAGTTTATTACAATCTTGATCTTTTCGCGGTTCATTAATTTCTAGCGCAATTATTGACACAGATTGTAATTGTAAATTTTCTAAATTTTAAAAAAATAAGATTTTAAATCCGTTATTTAATTTCCGTTATTAAATTTTAAAAATAGCTAAAAATTTTTACAACGGTAAAATGTTGACTTACAGTTTGTATTTTCACAGAAAATTTAATTTTATCTGTTTAACAGCGATTATTTACTAATTAAAATAAATTATATAATTTTTAATGAAATTTAATACATCAAATCAATGTCAGGGATGACTTTCGAAAATTTGTCAAACGATTCGAAGTATGATTTCGAAATCAAAAAAAATGTATCGTTTTTCTCTGAATTCTTTTTTGAAAAATATGTGGCTTACACATTTACACTACCCGGTGATGTATAAACTGGGTGATCCGATGCTACACCAGCTGTCACTGAGATAAATTCCGCTATAATTCAAGTTGATACATAAATCAACTTGGCGGAATTTATTTTTTGTGAATTCATTTCAGCCATTTTTTAAATGGCTGCTAAGTAAGTTTTTTTTATATTATATAACTTAAAGTTAAATTTTAAGAGTTGAATTATGATTTCATAAGGAAATATGATCATAATTCAAGCTCTTAAATATAACTTTTAATCATCATTTATTTCATATATTACTATAAATAATGTTTAGGAAATCAAGTAAGTAACGATAAATAGTCTCCAAAAATATGTATTTTTTTTATACATTTCGGAAAAAATCTCCTAATATGCCAAAAGTAATTAGTTAAATCTGTGTAGTCTTCTTTCACCAGCTCGTTATCCAGTGCGTCCTTCAGAAAATCGAATCTGGATTGGAAATTCATTGAACTCAATAAATTTTCGGAAATTAAAAAGTTTTTCATTTCCTCTAATGAAGCATAAACATTTTTCTCCACAAAATCAAGTAGTTTGTTGCCATTTTCTTCCGAAATTTTGGATATACTGCCACCAATCTTGCCTTGTGACAATTTTCCAAATTTCCGGTATTTATAAATTATTGTTTTTATGGAATTTCTAGCTATTCCCAATAATTTTCCAAAATGGAAATAGTCTTCACCATTTTCCATGGCATTGATAATTCGTATTTTATCGATTTCCGAAATTCTGTAAGAAGAATTTTTTATAACTTAAAAATAAAATTTACAGTTTATGCTTTTTTGTTCGAGTCTCAGATGTTGTTGAGGGCCTAGCAACTTCTGAAAGCCTATGGAAATATTTAATTTATTTCAATTTTCAAATAAATTGTACAATGTGATTTCTTCTTCGTCGCGAAATGGAATTGTTTCTGCAGAAATGTCTGAAAGCCTATGAAAATATGTAATTTATTTCAATTTTCAAATAAATCTTACGAAGAAGTTTCATCATTTTCATAAAAATTTGGATAAGTTTCCTTAGCATTAAATTTAAAAAATTTTTCCGCCATTTTTTTTTCTAAAAATATCTCAAAAATGTCTAAATTAATTTATTATAGGGGTTTTTTCAACTTCGGATGGCTACATGTTAAAAGTTAGCATGCATGTTTTATTATAGGTTGAGTTAATGTGCATTATTTTATTTCTCTATCACTTTTTGTGTCTCTATAGTTTAGGGTTTCTCTCATTGACGATTTTACAAGCAACCTCAAGGTGAGTTGGTGTGTTTATATGCTATAAATTTATTGATTTTCTTTTATATTATAGGTGATTTATCTCAGTGACAGCTGGTGTAGCAGCAATGAAGGCTTCTACAGCAGTGGTAGTGCCGAAACGGTGGGTTTCAGACCCGCGTATCCTAATCAAACGGATGAAAATACAATTCGAGGAAAGCAATCTGTATAATTTGCGTAGTTAAAACATAAATATAGTTACGTTGTTTATTGGGTTGATATATATCATTAGGTGTATGGAGTGTTAAGAAAAGTAATGGATTTAGATGGCTTTATAAGTTTCTACTAGCTCAGGATTAATAAAAGTTTGAAAATGTAGACATATAGAAAAGAATGTACATTGAAAAGTACTTACAGGTCCATAAGTAATAATTGAAGTACAGATTATTGAGTCAAATCAATAAATTTATATTAAACTATCTATTTTTAAATATTTTGATAATTTTTACATAAGGATTTATAGTGGAAAAAAATGATTGACCATTTCAGAGGAAAAAATTTGTTAAGGCTCGCTAAGAACTAGATATTATTAGATGTAACGTTGCGCGTCTGAATCAGTTCTAAATAAAGAAAAGGCGGCCTAGTTCTGTCTAGAAAAGTTTAGGAAGCTAAATTAGACCATTAAAGTAATACAGAAACAGTTCAGATAGGACTAGTCCCGAATTTCAGACACCTACATACAGATCTGCATCTTGCAAACCGTTACGATGAAAAGTCAATGGAAACTCATGAACTTATCCGTTCGTTTTCGCGTCAACGCAGACAACGAACCATCAATTCAGAATAATTTTTAAGTTTCTTAATTTTAATCAAAACAAAAAGTAAGTCAAGACAAAAAAGTAGAGCGAGATTGTAAGCGACCTTTGAAGGAGTTAAAAAAGATCAAATATTTTATACGAGGTAATTATTATTATTATTATTATTATTATTATTATCATTATTATTATTATTATTATTATTATTATTATTATTATTATTATTATTATTATTATTATTATTATTGTTGTTATTATTAATATTATTATAATTACCATTATCCTTACCATTATCATTATTATTATTATTATTATTATCAAGTTTTTTGTAGGGATCCGTCCTTATTCCTCAGCTTTATAAAAATATTTTATTTATATAAAAATTTAGCCGTACTCCATCCTTATTTTACAGTTTTTGAAAAAGTGTTTTTGTTATTTCGGAAAATTTTAGCAGCGTTCAGGCCTTATTTTACGGTTTTATCAGAATATTAAACCAACAATTGAGCCGCATTCCACTTTTAATTTACTATTTTCGATAAGTATATTAATTAATTCGGAAAATTTGAGCAGCGTTCCGCCCTTATTTTCCGTCTCAACTCAAGTTAATTTGTTTAGTTCTTACATATTATTTAAAATATTCCTTTTCATGATTTTAGTCGTTCGGATTAATCTTTTTCCGATGGCTATTCATTTTAACTGTTGCAACGATTTCGCAATTTTTGCCGCTACCTTTTCCCTTTCTTTGGCCTTATGATCTATTTGTGTTCACATTTTATTTAATGAGTGCCCACTGAACTACTCGGTGTTAGTGATTTTTAGCCGATTGTTGTTTCAAATTTTTGTTGAGCCATAAGACCCACTCTCGAGCCACTCTCTTTCGCTATTTAGTTCAGTGATTTGACGTTCGAGCCCGTCGTTACGCACAGCAAGTTCTCTCATGGGCACGAGCTATTGGCGGATGAACCGCACTTACACCGCTCGATAGTTATGTGTGATTTTACTAACTTGCAATTTGTTTTGGCTGTGGGCCGGACAATAATAAATCAATGTTACCATATAAATTGGGTAAAAACTTCGATGCAAAAAATTGTTTATTTGACATCTCACATAGTAATCGGAAGTTTATTTGCAATAAACATTGTTCACTCGCTTCATCACAAGTCATTTAATCAATAAATTCATCAACTCATATAATTGCTCATAACTCACGCTCACTTCGATAGTTTTGATAGTTCCTGCTATTAATAGTTCGAGACCGTTCCGAACGCTTATGATACAATACTGTTTTTTCTGATAAAAAACGTAAGAGTTTTTTTAAGAGAAAAAGTGATTCCTCACAAGTGTTAAATTCCGCAAAAATGAATTGGTATATATACCTGTTCTTTGACCCTAACCTTGCGTGTTAATTTTAGTGAGATAAAACAAAATTTGACCTTGAAATTATTTGTGCTATCTAACTTTAATTTTTATTATTTTCTTAATTTAATTTGACAATTTATTTCTTAAATTTTTAATTGGATTTCTTCAACCAAAAATATTCTATTTTAATTCAATTTTATTCATTAATTTTTGTTTTTACATAAATTGTCATTTTTCGGTCAAATCTTTGTGTTATTCTGTTATTTTTACGTTAATTTCGTGCCGATTTTGGTGCATTTTGTAATTATTTTGATTTATTTTTTGTTTTTGATTTTATATTTTAATTGTCTTTCTCGCATTTTAAGGTGGTTTATTTGATGTTTTATGGGTCTGATTTTAAATCTGCATGTTGTATTTGCGTGTTATTTTCAATTCATTTAAACAAAATTCAGTCCTGGCCCAACAAAGATATAATTTTGAATCAAAATATAGTTCTTATTTCTTTAAATTTATTATCATATAAAATTTTTATGAATTATAAAATTTAAATAATGATTACAATTTTATTCTAGAATCTAACAAGTCGTCATGAAATTTATATGAAAGTATATAATTTAAGATTGCGGTGTGAATTATTTCGTTTAATGTGGATATAAAAATTGGTGGTTTCATGGCTTTGCAGCAAATTTAGTTATAATAGCAAAGTATTATTATCCTTATATATAAATATATAAATCATCTAAAACAGGTTTGTTTAAATATTCATATTTCATTTTAAGTGTTAAAAATATTTTCAACAAAAATCATACCGAAATGTAGTTATTTAGTGTTATAATTTGAAATGTCAAATTTTAATCATGGTTATCAAATTAATTAATTATTATAAAAATGTATATATTTTGTAATGTGTAAATAAGCTTTTAATCAGTTGATTTAGAATGAAATTTTACTATTTTATTTTGAATATGAATGATTTTTTTATATACAAACGTAATCTATTTATGGTATTGTTTGAAATAAAAGTTCAAGAACCTGAATTAATTTCTAGAAAATAGCAACAGAATCGTGAGTGCCATATGTGGCCATTCTGTCTACATCTTGTACAAATTTCTCGATTTCCTTGCTATTTATTTAAACATGAATAATTTGTGATGATATCTAGATTGGTTTCGATTGTAACCATAATTTATTTTTGTGAAAATTAATTTATATTTATTAAGTTACTTATATTAATAAATAGTTTATTTATGACAAAAATATTAGAAAATTAGAATGCTTAAATGTTAACTAAATTTATTTATAATAACTTAAAATCTATGTTAAAATAAATTGAATATTAAAACAAAAAAAATTAGCATCCACTGTATTTTCTTGAAAAACATGGCCGTCTTGAATGGGATGATGACCTGACTTACACTGGAGTGTACTTTTATATTCTGAAACACAATAGATGCTATGTCATTCTTTTCATAAAAACGTAAATCGACTACTTTCTCAAGGAGTGGTTAGAGTTAGAGGTGGCACTGATTAGTTATAATACAACATTCCAATAATAATTTGTGGATTGCAAATTTTGAAAACATACCAAATATAGAACATGTCGTATAATCCATCGAAACGGTTATCACAACTTGGGTTACGTATAGATTTGTCAACAGCACCCCTCTAAACACCTCCGTGGATATTTTATGTTCAACAATCCAATTACTTTGAATAACGGTTTCAGGTGAGCTTCGTTAATAGAATTACACTTAATTCCATTTTTACTTTGGGGTTCGTTATTATTCTGGTTATTATTTAAATAAATTACTAAAGTCTTGTTAAAAAATATTTATTATACAATGTACAAAGTGGATTAAAAAAATCAAATCAACTTGGTATTAATATTTTTTTAATTTTGTTGTGGTAATAGAGCACATAAAAATATGATTGCACGCTCGCGAATAAATCCTTAATATGTGGAAAGGAAGGTAAGGGTTTTGAGACTGTTTTTTCATTACGGAAAGAGGTTCCGCGACTTTATCAAAGAGTATGAATTGAAAAAGAAGATTCAATATCTGAAAAATACTGAGAACAGTCAAAATTTCAGGATAGGTCCAACAGAAAGATACAATGTACCTAAGAAATATGCTACTATGAGTGAAGACTGAAAAACGCCAACTTCTACAAAGGTTTCATTTTATCGGTAGAGTTCAGACAATAAATAGTGAAAATAAAAATGATCGACGCAGAAAACAAGCAGAAAGAGATGTTTTAGATAAAAAATATAACAAGTTGGAGTAAAATAACTTTGAGTAATACAAAAGTAGACATGTTATGTGATTCTGCAGCATCATGAACGATCATGAGCATTAATTTGTAGGAGAAAATAGGCAAACCAACCTTCAGTGTAGTGCTACACCTGATTCAATTCATTAAAAACTTCTATAATACAAGTTTTAATGAACAACCAATTAGAATTATGGTTAACTTTATGAATTAGCCATTTTTAAAATGGCTAACAGGTAAATTTTTTTAATAAAGTATATTTTAAGGCTTGAATTATGATCTCGTAAAGTTATGAGATCATTATTCAAGCTCTTAAATAATACTTTTAATCATCATTTATTTTTAATTCAGTTTTAATTAATTTTTTTAGGATTTTTTTAGGAATTTATGCCAATTTATTGGAATTATTATACTATAAATGTAAGTCAGATTAATTGACAAATAAATTTTATTAAAATACAATTCAATCTCCAAATATTTCAATCTTCTTGCAGCATTTTGGAAAAAATCGCCGAATGTGAAAAAAATATTTTTTAAGATTTTTATATTCTTCTTTTCTTAGCTCGATTTCCAGAGCCTCATTGATTACATCGAATCTACTAGGGAAGGACATTGAGCTGAATCCATTTTTCCTTGCGATAGTCTTCCGTATGCTTAACTTAATTTTGCTGAAGACACTTTCGATTGGATTCAGGAACGGACTGTACTGTGGTAAATATTCTATAAAGTTATTTGCTGATAATGCTCCTCCGTGAATGGATGCATTATCGTTAATAATGTGATATCCATCTCCATTCAATTTGGACGTAAGTTCGTTCAGGAAAATCTGAAATGTTTCCTTTTTGAATGATCCTACAATCAATTTGTTGTGAATTGGCCCTTTTACTCCAATTGCCAAAGCCAGTGACATATTTGGTCGACGATTACTTGGAACTGTCGAATATATTCTTTTCCCTTTCTTTTTCCTTCCATATGTTTGGCTTGTCCAAGTGTTGAAGCCACATTCGTCGACATATATAAGTTTTTTGTCGTGCCAAGCTTCTTCTTGGAATCGCGACACATACTGCATTCGCATTTCCAGTTCGCGATCCGAGTTTCGTGCGGCGATACTTGGCTTCACTTTTTTATATGTGATAAGTTGGTTTCTTAAATATGTACAAATTGTGCCCTTGGATGCTCTACAATTTCTTTGCTACAAGAAATTTCGCATTTCCTCGAGACTTGCATAAAAGTTATTTTCCACATAATTTAATAATTCATTTCCGTTTTCTTCAGAAATTCGTTTTTCACGGCCCCCTCTTCTTCCTTTTGAAACTATGGCAAAATTTTTATATTTGTAGATTATTGTTTTTATGAATGATTTTGAAAATTCTAATAATTGCCTAAATGTGTAAAAATCTTCGCCATTTTCCATGGCATTGATAATCCTAATTTTGTCTATTTCTGTAATTCTATAAAAATATTATTTTTAGACTTAATTTATTAAAACGTACCTTTTCCTTTTTTTTCTCAATTCCACATTTGAGGGTTCTGGTTCGATACATTCAGATAAATTGCAAAAGCTGTAAAAAAATTAGTTTATTTTAACTTTAAGATAAATCTTGCCTTTTTAATTCTTTTCCGCAAAAAGGTAAAGTTGCAACAGATATTTCTGAAATATCTGAAAAGCTGTAAATATAATAAATTGATTTAATTTAAATGAAAGATCTTACCAATTTATTTCATCATTTTCTTGGAAACTCAATGTAGAATCATCCGAGTTTTCATAAAAAATTTTATTCGCCATTTATAAAAAAAATGTCTAAAATGTTACTAAAAATAGTTTTATATAGAGTTTTTAATGAATTGAACATTTCTACATTTTGAAAGTTTGCATGCATTATTTACTATGTATTATGTGCTTATGTTTAAAAAAAATTTTCTTCAATTTCCTTCCTTCCTATAATATTAGTTTTTATTCAGTTGAACAAATTACATGCAGACACGGGTAAGTATGTATGTTCCTATATTATAACTTTATTGATTTTTTCATTTTATTATAGGAGTTTTTAATGAATTGAAGCAGGTGTATTATATGAATGTTTTCAACTTTAGGTGAAGAACCAATGGGATGTGTGACTACCAGTCACATGGAATCAGGTGACCAAAATGATTACAGTGGTCGTTGTAAAAAAGATTAAGCGAAAATTCAGACACACAAAATATATTACAATCAAAATTTGACATCCAAAAGATATTAAATATCATCATTCATTAATTGATAATGTTCTACAATAAAGTTGAATTATGGAAATTGCTGTTTTCTTTAATGCTCGTTTCCATAAATTCATTTCAGCTTGAAACAAAATCAACTCCTATGAAAATCGAAATTGTTTCGGATATCAAATTATGGGGAAAATGTGGGAAATGAAAGAAATATCGTTGATATACGTTGCGAACACAACAATGTCATCATTGAAAAATGTATAGAATTATACTTTGTTGGGGTTTTGTCGGTGAATTTGAATAGAATATATTATCAATCTGACCCCAAGCGTGCTTTTAAACAACAGTTATGAATTCCAAACGATATAAACTTTATTGATTAATATACTTTATCTCCACTTTAAAATGACACAACGAATTATCTATCAATCACAATTTGGTGCTTATTATGACCCTTCGGGAAGAATAGCACTTTTCGGATCAATTGGATTTCACAATCACTTGACTACTGTGACGGGTTTCTGAGATCGGTAACTCTGATTTAGTTGCTTTGCTTTGACTTCGCTTAATTTCTGTTTCAAATTTCTCTTTTCCTTGATTTAAACTTTAAGTTTTCTCCAAATTTCTCTTTAATACTTTCTTCAATAATTTTCTGTAATTTTCTCCTTTCCAATTATTCTTCGAATTCTGTCCAATTTCTCTCTAATAATCTCCTTTTCTCTCTTTGATTCCAATTGCGCTTCCTTTTTATACTCCGTTACTCAATAATACTTACTGATATCCAATAGAATTTCTGATATCTTTTACCGCTAATTCCATTTGGGCCTCTATAATCACTGACAGCTGTCCAGATAAATAATTTTTTAGAGATGCTCTTTCCCGGATTCCGAAACAATATTCCTTCCCTTATCTTGAAAGGGCTTTAAAAATAACGTGCAAATTTTGCTTTTGTTTTTGTTTTCCTAAATTTGCACTCGTTAATTATAAATGACCTGCTTTTATTCAATTGTCTGGTTTTATTGATTTTCTCTTATTCCCTTCTCGTTATTCGACATTCCTTTTTCATTACCTTTTTATTAAGCTCCAAAACCACATCTTAATCACTTATCATTGTTTCCACCAATCATTTTACATGTTTATTAATTATTTTACTCTATTATTTAGGTATCCTCAACACTTAAAGAATTTTCAATTGCAAGATATTGGAAGGTATGTTTGTCAATCAAGCGAAAAAGTAGGATTAGGATTTACTGGAGAAAAGGTCGACCCTAACTGAACAAGATCAAGTAATTGTGGAACATTCTTTACTTTGTCATTTCTCAACTCGATAAAATTCACAACGCAATGAGGCTTGAAGGAACAGAAAATCGCGATATTCAGTGTTCACTGACGAATTGATCAATGAATCAATACGATGCTCAATGGATCAAATCTACTTGTATTATTGTGAATATATATTAAACATTATTGTTATGTTCTTACATATTTATGTTACTTAATAAATTTACTTAATATATTTATTAGTTAATAATTTATCTAATTTTTAATTATTTATTGATTTTTTACATTTAGAACAAAAGAATTCTATAAATGAACATGTAAAATATTTACTAAAAATATAATCTAAGTTTCTTTTTAAATTTTAATATGTAATTGTTAACAATAAATAATTGTCATCCGACCAATTAATGGAGTAAATAAGCCAATAATTTACAATATATTTTGCTATAAACACTGAATACACATTTATTTGTTAATAGGGTCTGATGGTTTTGATTGTAATTTTCTTCTTGGTGGAGCAGTTGAGATATACATATGTCATATCTTATAGTGACTGTAAACAAAACTTTCATTAGACTTATATCTTTTTATCATCCAAACATTGTAGAGCTCGTTTTTCTATTTTAAAAGTATACAAGTAATGGTTGATACTTTCTATTCTCTTTTGAGGAATGCTCATTGTTCAAAAAAATAGTATACACTATTTTGTAAGCTTCATATATCAGATCAAAATTTGTAAGGAATATTCCTTTGGCTTTAAGAATGTTTTATCACATTGGAGTGAGTAGTACTTGAGTTGGAGGAACATCTATTCTTTATATTGAGTTCCTTTATTCTCATCTTTCACGGTTCAGATTACAGAACAAAATTTATCTTAGAATGTATCGATCACTGGATAATTTGAAGTATCTAGGTGCTAGTCAGCAATTGTTTTTGGATACAGTTTTTTACACTCCAAAGAGTCAGTATCATCAACTGCAATATTTATTTGGCAATTCAATTCATATATATATAACTCTGTAATATTTATATTGAAACTGATACATTAGAAGTTTGGAAAAATCAAGTACGGATTGTTCAGTATACATTGGTCTACTTAAATAAAACATTTCTTTGCTAAATACAACTGCAATTAGATCATCGGCAATCTTAGTACTGCGTTGAAGCATAGGATTACTACAGTAAGTTATCAGTATGCTGTTGCTACACTATTTTAAATTTAAACGCCTATTCAAATATTTTACAGATTTTTGAAAGTTAACATATCTTGTTGAAAATGGTTTGTACTAGTTGCTCTCATTTGGGTATTGTAATAAATATATCCTTTAGAAATAGCAACCTGGTTAAACTCTGCAACACAATTCACCTTTAAAACTACTACATCGTAGCTCAACAACTCAGGCAAAACTCTACCATCACATAATTGGTCATTGTTTTGTGTGTTAATAGGAGTTACTAGACGTTCCTGCGAGGTGAATAACAAAGTTCAGGTGCTATGGATAAATCAACCAATTTATCATGTATATGGTCAGAAATAATAATTTTTACCTCCAGAACATAGCCACGATCTCCATCAAACTTATTTCCACACACACATCTCATAATATTATCCACTGCAGTCTGATCTTTGAGGCATCTGGCATCTCCAGCCGGAGGTTTCTGAGACAAAGCTCATCCATATAAATTATTAACACCTTGATATGTTATTTTAAGTGAATCATCTGACTCAATATGATATTTGTTGATAAATTTCATTCCTCCACAAATACTTGCTTCAAAAAAATCGGTGGAGTTCCAGATCTCGAATAAGTTATACTGGTTCAAATAATTGTTTGAGAACCGAAGCTCAACTCAATCATGATATAGAAACAAAAGAAAGAACTTCTAATTCACCTACAACAACTTATTTGTCTCTAAAAACTTCACAAACATCAGCCAACGGATAAAAATCCAACTTTAAATATTTTAGCAAGTAATCTCACAGTTTTATTGTTGACATATTTGATTAGCATGTATGTAATCTATTTGATTAACTCCTGTTCGAATTGGCGGAATGTCTGTTGTTGATTGTATAATCTCCATTGACGTAGCAATATCATAAAGGAATATACTCTTACCAGATATGATATATAAATCGAAAGCATTTAAAATTAGTGGAAGATTTGATAAGTCTTTTGATAAATTTGACAAGCTGCCTTTTAAGGGTTGCAAGGAATCAATGAAGCTAATTCATTTGGTTGTTATTGTAAGAGCGAGAAACATTTTTGTTAATTGAGAAATTGTCGCCATATTTTAAATTCACATCGGGAAATTTTCAAACAGCATATTTTAAAATCTGATTGAGAAATACAACCGGTGAAGATGGATGCATTTTTCTAACCAAATTACAACCTTGAAATGCTGCACCAAAATATTGGCCTGTAAAATGATCATGGTGTCAAACAGGTATATTGATAATCTTTTGCAAATGGATCAGTGAGTTTGGTTAGTGAATTCTTCTTGTTCGCGAGAGAGTTTCATTCTTACATTTTTCCATTAATTTTATGCATTTTTGCAGTTATATTATTCAATGTCTGCATGAACTGAACAATACAGTTCTCTCCAACAAATGATTCATTTCGAATTGAAATTCCTTAATGAATAAGTAAAAATTCTGCTGCAATTAGCTAGTGTTTTTGGAAATATTTATCACCTGAAGGTAATTCCGATTCAAAGTCTGCATAAACAACAAATTACTAATTTATAATGTTACCCCGTTCTTTAAATTCAATATATTTATTTTCTGGCATTGAATATAAAGTTGTACGCTCAAGATGACTATATTGAATGACACCAATGCGATTGAATTCTGACTTCTGCTCTATTTCTGTAATTGAGAATTAGATCTAGATTCGTTATCGACAAACAGTGATAATTTAATTCAAATATTTTGTTAGTATTTTAATAATTTAAATAAATATTACCTTTTTCAATCATTATTGAGAAATGTTGACCAATTTCATTGAAAACCAATCAGATTTACATTTTAAATATAAAAAATAACAACCAATTATATCATTAAATTTCACAGTTCTTCCTCTATCCATCATCACGTAGTACTGCTAATATGCTATACAAAAAACATAATTGATCATTGTTTTGAAATTAATGAAAGCCATTTGCTTAGATATTATGGTTTTTTAATGTAACCTGAACCTATAAAAATAATTTACCACCGACTTAGTTGATTGTATTTCTTCAACTAACCCTTTTTCAATACCATTTTCTATAGGTGATGATGACTTTATTCCCACTTTATTTGACAAACATCATTGCTTGAGCTCATCATCTTCTTTGGTAAGCTTAGCATCAAGTTCAAATTGAATTTTAGCTGTTTCCATTCGTTCTTATAATTCCATTCAATTCTATTTGATCCATAATTTTCTAGTGAATAATTCTGAGATACATCACTAGTCAGATTAACCAGATTACTCCCCTGTAAGTCAAACTCACGATAGATATAATTTCGCTTTTCTGCTATTACAGTTTTCCTTGAAGGAGGCTTTCGTTTAGTTGTACCAATCTTGTTTAACTAACTTAAAACAATATTAAAATAAATAAAAAAATTGTCAAAATCTTACTTGTAATATATTCATCAATCTGCATAGCTTCTTTCTAGTACTAGAAAATGAAAAATTATTATTTTTTATAAAAAGAATATTAATTCTTTCTCCATTGTTTGATGTGGTATTATACAACTGATTCAAGTAACCAATCAATTTGCTAAATACGAGACTTTTCAATGATTTATGGGTTTTCCTTGAAGAGCAAATGAAGTTAATTAATAATCTTTTGGTTCTAGTCTCTCACAGAAATCTCTTATAATTTTAAAATTATTCTTTTCGTCTTCAACTGATAATTTGTCACCAATCACCAGTTTCTCACAACGAAAAGATATTTAATTGTATATTTAATTTGCTTTTAATTAATTTATAACAATGCCCATTTTTCGTTAATTTTTTACATTTTTGTGTAATTACAGCAGTATTTTAAAATGGTTTTCCATAAAATCTGTCAGTGTTCCAACGCATCCTCGAAAATCAATCGACCTCTAACCTTTTTTGAAGAATCCTTTTATTACTGATGAATATTTGTAAACCTTCAGCATTTCCCAAACCTTATTAAGGATTCTCCAAATTTAATATCATCAATACTGACGAAATCTTCAACATTAATGTCACCTTTAAGGATATATCGGAAATATTACTGAATACTCTTTCTTCTTTTTTTACCATCTTATAACAGCCATTTGTTAAAGACAATAAGAAAATGCAAGTTGAAGGCATGATTTAGAGACCGACGACTTGACACTCTAGTCCATATTCAACTGTCATTTTGAAAGAGTTACTAGTTTATTTCTAATTTTTGGTTTTGATATTTACGTTATTTGTTTTTCAAAACCTCCAGCTATTGTTATTAAAATTAAATTTGTAAATGGAATATATTTTCAAAAGAACTCGGACCGAAGAATATTATAACGAATCTCGAATCCACCTAAAAAGGGAAATAATCGTTAGTTCCGAATCCAATGCTAATTCTCCAATATAAATAACAAAATCATTTATCAAAATTAAGAACTGACAATTTTATTTTACAAGCGATAAACAAAAAAATATATATTTTATTTTTCACACACTCCTTTCAAATTAAAAAAAATAAATTCTGTTTTACATTTCACCTAACAGAAAAAATACGGATGTAGCCGGGACATAGGCCGTCCCAATCTAGAGAGGTGGCTACCTTATCTGTAAATGTTTTTAATAAAATAGCTATCATAATCGTTTAAATATATTTATTATTAATAACAACATTTACAAAAATATTTCACATTTTATCTGAAAAAAGTAAATTCAGTATCTGGCAATGCGTCTTGATGCCAATTTGCTAATTTGATTTATAAACATTTGTTCATTTGATAATATTAAATTGTTTCAATATTTTTTTTTATTTATGAACTAATCATATTTGACATTTTAAACATTTTCTCGAATTTATCAGCATTTTTTTTCTATTATAGTTATTGTTTATCAGCTTCACTTATTATAATTTGCATTATAGAATTAAATTGTAGATAATTATTCACAGTAAAGACTCTATTTTCTTGACTGATTGCATAAGTATATTAAATAAATACTTATACTAGTTTGTTTAATTAAAACAAATTAATTAATTTGCATGTAATTACAAATTTTTATATTTATCTATTAATGGATAAAGTGTAAATTTGATTTGAAACTGATTCATTTTCTATTTTGAAAGATTAAAAATGGGCCTTGATCCGTAAACCTAGGGACTATTCAAAAATGACGTAACGAGCCTAAATCTTATAATTTTTAATCGTTCTTAATTTTTGGATTATTTGCCTTTTGTCACACTTACTGTCATATTTCATATATTAATTGTTCTGATCACTGAACACGTAAGTATAATAAACGAGTCCATTGATCTAATATACATTTAATATTATACATTTAATTGTTTAGGACAGATTTGTGTCGTAATATATCAAAGGGAGTATAACTTTTTTGTGGCAAAGTGCGATGAAATTAGAGGGTGTCAAAAATGGACTAAAATTAGCTGACGTCATTTATTGTTAGTTTAGGCAAAAAAATTAAGTGTACAGCACATAAAAGTTAAATTTAAATAAAATTTGGATAATTAATTAAAAATCAACATTTGTCGCCAAAAACAAATATTAGTACGTATCAATCGAAAAAATAAAAACCAATACTACACTTTAAAATCTATATGGAGTATAGGTTATGCTATTTATAAATTTAAATTAGATAAATTAGTTAATTAACTAAAAATTTTCATCAAGCGAGATGATTGGTTAAAGATTAATAAATGAAAATTATATTTGATTAAAATCAATATCAAGAGCTCAAGCAATTATTAAAATAATAATTTCATTTGCTTCAGAAAATCACGCTAATGATAAATGATTGATGTGAATACGTTAGTATTGACAGTATGGTTGTAAAAAAATACAAGACATTAACCGAGAAAAAATGATTTTGTTAAAAAGAATTAATTAATTTTTGTTCTAATTTAAATTAGTTTGAGGTAGTCTTCCATGGGTATACTTACCTCAGTTAAACATAAAGAAAGAAGTAGTGCAATAAATTTGTGGTTATAATTATTTTACATTTAAATACATCTTATTTCAGTTTGACAATATATCTCACGGTGTTAGGTTTTATTATTTTAAGTCTTACACACGAATTAGGAATATAAGTAGTATATGACTTAAGAAGTTAATATAAATGGGTGAAAATGAATTCAGATTTTGTAA
The DNA here is from genome assembly GCA_022537955.1 of Schmidtea mediterranea. Classification (NCBI taxonomy): domain Eukaryota; kingdom Metazoa; phylum Platyhelminthes; order Tricladida; family Dugesiidae; genus Schmidtea; species Schmidtea mediterranea. Next base: position 116,816,538 of record CM039679.1, read on the forward strand.
TAATAAATAATTTTTAAAAAGTCACTGATAAAATCTTAATCCACAGCAAATTTTCAGTTTCCTTTTAAAAAAATATAAAAAATTCTGAGGCAAATACCAGTTCATCGTGAGTGATCACAAAGAGGAACATTGAAAAACACGAATTCATAATATCTCTGCATTTGTGAGTTTGTCGATGGGCGAATCATTGATATAAATAAAAATTTAAATAAATGACAAAAAAAAGATTTTAAAGTTTATCAAAACAAATCTTGCCAAGGTAAAATGTAGAAAATCCAAAATTTAATAAAGGGATAATAAAGTTTTTATATATTTATCTACATTCTTTTCTAAAATGTAAATTCGATTTTAAAATATTAAAAAAATTTTTTTAGAATTAAATAAATATTTTTTGATTTTTAAAAAAAGTATTATTCTAATCTATTAAATTTATTATATTAGTAATCCTAATTTGAAAACTATTTTGGAAATTTGTTTAAATAAATATATTTGTTGAATACAGTTGAGTGAAAGAAAATATCAATTAGAGAGGAAGAGGAGAAAGCGAAGTTCTAGTTAAATTTTGGTTATGAGTTATCAACGCCGATTTTTGATAGAAATATTTCATATTTTATTTTATGAATAAACATTGCGGAAATTAGCTAAATTGTTATTTATTTAAATTTTATTATTATTATAATTATTATTATTATTATTATTATTCCATTAATCACTATGTATGATTATATTCAAAGAATATACGATACATTAAGTGATATCCAGTACATTTCCCAATAGTATACTAGTTTCGAGATAATGGCTCTCATCAGTAGTATGCGAGGGGCGCTCAGATTTCTCTTAGCGCTAGGTAAGTGTAAAAACATTGTATATGCAATTGTATAAAACAAAAGAATATACGATACATTAAGTGATATCCAGTACATTTCTTAATAGTATAAAGATTCGTCTTATTTTCTTGCCTCAAAGCCAAGCATTGCAAACTTATTCGATGTTCAATGCATTAGGATAAGTGTATAAGAGTGTTAACTTGACAATGTTTTTTACACTTACCTAGCGCGAAGAGAAATCTGAGCGCCCCTCGCATACTACTGATGAGAGCCATTAGCTCGAAACTAGTATACTATTGGGAAATGTACTGGATATCACTTAATGTATCGGATTATTATTATTATTAAGATTATCATCTGCTAGTAAATAAAAACAATTGAAAGAGTATATTATATATTTGTCTAAATAAATAGTTTATTAAAACTACTGAGCAAGTAATTGAGCATAGAGGCAGAAATATAAAATAGCAATTCTAGAAAGATGAAACTATGAATATATTGTTATAACTTCTTTGCCAGTTCCTCTGACCAATAATACTCTCGGGAGACCTTCAGAAAGCACACCCAAATAATTTAAATAACATTCGAGAGAATGCTTATTTTTCGGAGGTCCTGGTAAATTTAAAATTACCAAATCTGCATTCAATGACTTTTCTTTGATAAGAATATTCAATTCGACGGCATTATGCATTTTTTTCGCCTCTTCATTTTCAGGATTGAGTTTTTCTGAGAATTATTAAACATTCATTGCTATATTAATTAAAAAATTCCAATTATGATGTTGAAAATTATTTGTAGTAATAAATGATTTTAAAAATAATTGATTAATTTTTGTTCTAGTTTAATTTAGTTTGAGGTAGTCTTCCATGGGTTTACTTACTTCAGTTCAAACATAAAGAAAGAAGTAGTGCAATAAATTTTTGGTTATAATTATTTTACATTTAAATACATATTCAACCATCCCCTTTGTCAAGAGTCTCGAGACTTGAGAAGTTTGAAAGAAAATAAAAATTTTTCAAGAGATATGTTGACATTAAATATCGTCTTTTTCACATTTTTCAATCATATTTTATATTTTTAAACATTATTATATTATATTTTCACATCAAATTAATCTCTTCACTCGAGTGGCTTTCATAATGTCACCACCTAATTATAAAGTATCGCGTATCTTAAATCATATTCCATTCACAAAATTGACTATTAAAAATAACTAAATTTTAACATTTTATTATTCAAGATCACTAGAAAGTTCACCAAAATGGTTTTCATATTGAGAAATGATTATTTCATAAGGAAAATAATTTTCTGGTATTGGAAAGGTAGTGGGGAGGGGTCTTCATTAGAACTTTTATTCACTACAGCAATGTGAGAATTTATTGAAAGTCAGCATACGTTATAAATTAATTTTCTACAAATTGAATTTTTATTAAAAATAAAATTTTAATACATATTTCTTTTAGACTATTTTATACAAACTCTTTACCATATATTTAATAAAAGTATTTTTAATGATATTTTTGATTAATTAAAAATATATATTGGTGAAATGAAAATATTAAATAATGAATAATTCTATAGTAATATTTACGACATAATGTCGGTAACTGTATAGAATGGTACTTTTCGGAAGTTATGTTTATTAAATGTTGTCAACCCTCCTATAGCGTGGTGCACAAATTACAGCACCACTCCAATAACACGGTTTCTATATCATTTGATTTATTTAAATTTATTTATTACACTTTCCTCGGTTTAAATAAATATTTCTTTTAATTTACATTGCAACTTTTAAAATTCAGTTGTTGCAGCATTTCCTTACAAGAACAAAATCTGTGCAGCATTAATATTACTATTTCTAGTAAAAGCAATTCAATAAGCACTTTTTATAATCATTTCAGACGTATAAATATTACTGTTTAATGTCTCGCTTAGTTTGAGTAATATAAATTGGGCAAAATTAACGCTCTTTTTTTTTATCTATGTATTCATATTTTTCTGAAAATAAATTTTAACTTTAGTTCTAACCAGTTCAGTGCTGTCAGTTTTGGGAGCCTTGTGCAGAAAATTCAAAAACAAGAAATTTAAAAATAAGTTTTAAATTTTATTGAATTTATTTTTATTGATTTTAATTAAACAAATCATACAGAGATTTAAAAATAAATTTTCTAGCTGTTTTTGTGACAAATTCATCAATTATATCATTGTAGCCAATCATACTAGTTATTCCATTTTCAATCGAGAGTATTGCTAATCCACAAAGTCTGACATTGTAGACCGCAGATATATACGATACATATATTTAAATATAATTCTTTCAAATTTTTTACTAAAATGAATTCTGATTTCTCATAAAATAGAAAGTTCCCTTGAAAATTCCACCTCTTCAATATCGCTTTCTAAGTGTTTGACCAGATTTGTACAACTAGTATTGAATAGATTTGTATTCATAGTTTATACTTCTTTTTTCTAAAAGAAAACCAAAAATTTCATTTAAAGAATTATACTATTTAAATGGTTCTAGTAATAAATCTTTCATAAAATCGGATAATTAATTAACATAATATTTTCTACAAAATTTGACTATGAAACAGACCTTAAATAAATGTGATTCATAGTCAAATTTTCTAAAAAATATTATGTCACTTATAAAGAAATCAGAGTTAAAACACAAAAAAAGTCCTTATAATAATTTATTAACTTTCCTAAGGCCAGCTTAAAATTTATATACGGAAGACCACTTGGGGTAAATTTGTTCCCCAACTTTTTCGTCGCTGTCTCAAAAAGCAACATTTCACTTAAAAATAATATCGTTCTTGAAATACATTTCAAAATTTTTAGCAATCTTTATTTTTCTTTATTGAAGATATCTTAATTCTAATGGTCCATCCGTGCTATAGGCTTAATGTTAATTTCGAGCATTCGCCATTTACACGCTGATTCAAGATATTAAAAAGTTATTATTATTATTGTTATTATTAATATTAATATTATTATTATTATTGTTATTATTATTATTATTAATAATATTATTATTATTATTATTATTATTATTGTTATTATTATTATTGTCATTATTATTAATATTATTATTATTATTAATATTATTATTTTTACTAAATATTTTATTCAGTAAAAATTATTTTCGAATATTTCTTTCTATTGAGATTTAAATTTTCAATAAAAACTTACTTGATTTTTTAGTTGTTGTCTTCATTTCTAGCACATCCTTCATTTGAGCTAAAGTCGCCGGACTAAATGTAAACTGGTGAGTATCAACTAATTTTGACTGATCTACATGAAAATCTTTTAAACTGGCTTTACGTAGATGGTCAATTCTGGCTTGCGGCTAAATAAAATGAACAAATATGAATAACAATAACATTCAACTATTATAAAATCATACTTCTAAATCTACCTCTTTAGCGGTTAATTTCATTTGTTCAATTAGTTTTTCCCGTTCTTCCATGACCAAAGTTTTTTGATGTAAATATGCTGATATGGCATCACTGTTTGGCAGTTCGACAACTTCAACCTTTTTAAAAAGAAGTTTATATAAAAAATTAAGAAAATTTCTAAAAACTATTTAAATAATTAAAATCCAGAAAATTAATTATCAAATTTTATTAAATTTATACATTAATAATAAAAATGAACAAATGTACAACGGTCGGTATCTATAATTCCTTGTATTCTTTTATCAATAAAAATTGAAGAATTCCAAAATATATAAAATATTAATTATGTAATCTGCTCAAATGTACAATAATATTGGCAAAATATAAATGAATTAGACAAAACTGATTATTTAAGTAATCAAAAATTATCAAGTACTTACCAATTTTCGATTAATTAATTACTTTTCTTATATAAAATCCCTTTCTCCTAATGCCGGTATTGCCTTTCACACCTTTTCCTTCCTAAAACTAAAACCCAATTTCCGATGCGACCTCTCTTTATATACTTATATTATCCCTATAATTAATGACTTTGGGCTAAATAATCTCCAATTATCTTACTTTTGAATATGTTTGTCAAATAAATCCGTTAGCTGCCTTATGAAAATAAACATCCATTAATAGTATTTGGTTTCCCATCATTCATTGAGCAAATTGTCATTAAAATGATCCTCAAAAATCCAAATTGTTAAATTTTTGTTTGTTTACACAACAGACTTTTCTTCAAATTAAATAATTAATTAATTAGTATTTAGTATTTTACACAAATTTTTGTTTTCCATACTGTTCTGTGCACTTTCCTTCACATTAATCTGACCTGCTTTCCAGTCTCAAAATTGAAATATTAAATTTCATTACATATTTAAATATCTCTGTTTCAATTTAGTTTTCGTTTAATTTTAATTTTGCAACGCTTACAATAATAATAATAATAATAATAATAATAATAATAATAATAATAATAATAATAATAATAATAATAATAATAATAATAAATCAAAAAACGAAGGCAAAGCTTTAATAATAGAAATACGCCAACTATATATTCTAATAACATTTCACTATATATTTCGACCGTTATCAGTCTTCTTTCCAGTCTTGATTCCACCAAAAAGAGAATTTTAAAATATTATTATTTTTATTATTATTATTATTATTATTATTATTTATTATTATTATTATTATTATTATTATTATTATTATTATTTATTATTATATTATTATTATTATTATTATTATTATTATTATTATTATTATTATTATTATTATTATTATTATTATTATTATTAGTAGTAGTAGTAGTAGTAGTAGTAGTAGTAGTAGTAGTAGTAGTAGTAGTATAGATCTATACTTAATTAATTATATTTTATTTATTTCTTTATATTGGTTATTTCTTACTTAATTATTTTACGAATAGAACTTGATTTCCACAATAAGAATTAATAAAAATTAAATTCCCAGGAAAATATTTTTTAATATATAATTGGGAAAGATATGTAGTTGTTTCCCAGTAATTAATTTTATAATAATCATGATCCGTATTAATGAAATTAACTGAATACTGCATTCTGTCCATGAAATTTATTAAATGATTGACGGGCATCATCTGGAGTGGACTGGATATTTATGCTGTACTTTTCCCATGATTGTAGCCTAATATTAAATATGCTAATATTTCCTTTAGATATTTTTTAAACAAAATTTCACAATCTATTACATGTAATTAAAAATTTGTATTTTGTTTGTAGGAAGTTAAAATCAGTTAAATATTACAAAATTCTGTAAAATTAATAAATTATTAAAAATAAATAGCTAACTGTGGCTTTGATTCGAAGGTCATACAACCATTTTACAAGGGAGTCTTTCATTAGAATGCTGTTGTCTGATTGAGTGGCGACTGTAAATACTCGCACTTCACAGCGCTCCCAAACTCGGTGTCTTTTCAACAGGACTGGCAACATCATCAGCAACCCCCCGTCCTGCATTATCCACCAAATGTCAATTGTTCCTTTACAAGAGATGCTTGGATATTCACTGACACCTTTTGGAATGAGCATGCAAATCTCTGCCGATACAACTCGATGGATCGCATCTAATTAATAATATTTATTAATTTAGAAATACTAGTGAAAAAGGCATGGCCGAAAATTAATTTTTAATGTATAACAAAATATTAAGTGTACCTTAAGGAGTATTTCCCGTCGGATATTTGGCCTAAAAAATTTTTTTTAAAGAATTCCCCTTTTTAAAACTTAATTATTTATTTTAATGAATTAATTTTTTTTAAATTTAAAATTTTTAAAAATAAATTTTTCAAAAGCCTGAAAATATAATTGGCTTGAATCGCATACTGTTTAAAAAGTCTAAGTATTTTTTCTCGATTAAAAAGCATAAAAATAAATCATCTATAATCAAAAGTTTTAAAAACCTGTAAATAAAGGATATGGAACAAAAATATCATTGTGAAAAAAATGTGAAAGATTTAAGAAAGCGTCAAACACTCATGGGTAAATGAACAAATCATTTTTAAAGCAATTTTATTATATTATTATTTTAGAATTTATAATTATTTATTATAAAATAAAACAAGGAAATTTTAAAAGTTTCAAAATTATTTAAAAGAAAATTAAAAAAAATTCATATAAGATATTAATTTATAAGTGAAAATGAGATTAATTAATGAGTTAAAAATATTTTTTCAAGCAGTTTGTAATTTTTCTAAACTACAAAATGAAATTATCTCAACCATTTTATATTCCCCGGGATCTGGATGTGGATTTTTTGTACATTTATAAAAATCCTAAATACACAACCTTGGAATAATAACTAAATAACTTATAATCTATCCTTCAATGGGTTTGTTAGTGAATCTTCTGGGTGCAATTATGACTTTTAGCCCTTTATAAGGCAACGGCAACTATGTTGTCACCCCTGAATTTTCATCCTCTCTACTTTTCTCTGCCTTAAAAAGGGTTAAATAATATTTTTTCACCTTTTTACCTTATTCATTTTAACATTCTTAAAAATATTCAGTTCCAAGAAGCTTTCAATTAACGGAATTATTTGAGTAGCATTTCAACCCCAGGATGCCAGATCCTCCAATTGTATATTTTTATTATCTTTTATTTAAACACTTTTTTTAATTTTTTTTCATGATAATTAATTATTATTTTAAATTAAAATTATCGTGTTTTGTGTTTCCTTTGAAATTTTGGTGTAATTGAATCGGGCTTCATAAGAATAAAAGCAAAAAACTTTAAAATATATACTAGTAAATGTTTATAATAAACAAAATAGTAATAAACAAGAACATCACAACAGAATTAACTATTTAAATAAATAAAATATGACACGCGAAATTTACCTGCAATACCTGTATACAAAAATGTTATGTATTAAATTAATATTTATAATTCAATAAATAAAGTGAGTGATTTGTATAATTATAAAATAATAATTTTAAACAAAATCAAAATTTAAAAATATTAAATTTTTCAATATTTAAATTTAAAGTTTTAATTTAAAGTGCTAATTTTAATTATTTTTTATGATATACGATAAAATTAAAATTTTACTCTTGTGGCTGTTCTTGAAAAAAAGGACTAATAAATATTTTTGCTAGTCAAATTACATGTGGAACACCATAGATATTTCCCCAATGTTGAAATATCTAGCTCATGAAGTACCTTTATTGTAAATGACAAATCTCTTCATTTTCAAACAGAATTTGATTCATTTTTCAGAAGTTTTCATTTATTTCAGAAGGTAATTACATATCTTAACTATAATAATAATAATAAAAATAATAATAATCTGGTGAATATTAGAGATTTTATTTTACATTTGCTATATTACCTATAAAATATAATTATTAAATATTATTACGTTATTACAAATAGATTTGATAAACACAAAATTCTAAGATCAATTATAATTTTTCAACTTCTTAACATCTTTTTTACATTTTCAAATTAATTTCAATGTATTTCGGAAAAAGTTTGAAAATACAAGGGGAGACCTTTACATTTTTCCAAAGATCGACGATTTTATATGACTACTTACTGCCGCAATGTGAATAGGGGCATTATCATGGATATACGATAATGGAACATTTCTGGATTTTCGTGTTTTGGTCCGTACAATTTCTAATAAGTGGCAGTAATATTGCACATTTAATTTGACACCCTTGTCGGCGAAATCCAACATGATTATCCCGAGAGAATCCAAAAAAACTGACAGCATCATTGATTTTCGATGGGTAATATCAATTTGATAATAATTTTTTTATAATGGAATTTTTTTATTCATTTAATATATAATTTTCAGCAAGGGCTTATCTTATTATTTACTTGTTTGAAATAATAATTTTAATAGAAATAGTTTTAATAATAATATTCGTTCCCAGTAAAAACCCAATTAAAAAATTTGTAATTTAAGTATTGGAGAAAAACTCAAATTTTAAATATAATGAAATTATGAATAAATTTTATGAGATAAGTAAAAACAAAAATTTTATTAAAAAAATGATTTACATAAATACGATAAGAGTGAGCAAAATAGAAATAGTGGAAATTCTAAATATGTAAAAAAATGTTATATGTTGAAGAAACGGACAGATTGAACAAATCCTTAACTTAAAATCTAGAAGTGAATACAAATTCAGTATGATAAAATTGGAGGCTGGCAGGTCTAAGAATTATAATTAATGTATATTTCAAAGATTCTTTGCTTGATGAATGAGAAAAGGAAGATGTCTAAGAATAGAATGGCCTATGCAAATGGAATTCCCTTAACTGCAAAATGCAAATTTATTCTTACGACAGAAATTGGCAATCAAGTAGAAGAAATATAATTTATTGTTTGCAGAAGTTACACCGAAAATAATAGGGGGATTGGAATGTTAAATAAATTTAACATAAAATTAAAAAATGTCAACTACAAATTTTTGAAAATCAACCTTTTGTGGAAAATTGTACAGAGATTTGCAGTGTTGAAGCAAGATACGGACAATTTATTACTGATTAAAAACGCTTTCGAAATGTTGTGGAGATATTGAAGAGACAGGAAAATGACAAAAAATTGAAATAAATTTATTCAAAAATTGAATATATAAATATTATTATATAAATAAACAATAAAAGACATAATATTTTTTACAAAATTTGACTATGAATCATATTTGTTTATGGTTTTCACTAATTTTCGGAACAGCCTTTTTCAAGGGAAATCACTTGAAATATTTTGTAACTGAAAAAATTATATTTAATATTTAATTTATAAAAGATATTGTATTTCCTACAAAATTTGACTATGAATTAGATTCAAGTGCAAAAAAGACAGTGCCGAAAATTCGTGAATACCATAAATAAATCTAATTCATAGTCAAATTTTGTAGAAAATACAATGTCTTTTATAAATAAAAATAGAAATAAATCAGAGTTGAAAAACAAAAAAGTCCTTATAATATAAATAATTATTATTATAATTATCAACTGGCCTAGAGCTTCAGAAATAACTACCAAATTAATATTACAACTTTTCATTTTGATTTTTTAAGATTATAAAAAATAAAACTGTATGCGTAATTTTGTATCTGAACAATGGCAGGCTTTGTGATTCTATTATTAATATCTGTAAAAAAATATTTATTAAGATCAACCTTAGTCATAGGGTGCATGTTAAACTAACCTTGACTCACACATTGTAAATGACAAACTGAAGTCAGTCATGCTTGATATTCATTTTATTTTAAACATGGCATTAAAACAAAAAATAGAAAAAGTCTGTAAGCTTTTCAAAACTTTCAGATTTAATTTTATATTTTACAGGAAAACCTTATGAAAATTATAAATTTGATAAAAAGGTTCTTACATGACATAAATTTTAACACATCCAATATTTGGTAATTTGTATGCAAATGACAGCCAATTCGTCGGCATTATATCGAATAACAAAAATGATGTAACATTCTAGATAACATGTAGGTTGATTTTCTGTACGATTTCCAATGTCTTGAACAATTCCAAACATGGCAGTAACAAACGATTAAAACAGTGCATTTTAAAATTAGAAACATTCGGCAACGTTTTAAGAAAAATCTATTCAATATTTTAATTATTTTCCTACAGCTTTGCTGTATAATTTATATATATATATATATATTATAGGTCAAGACAATTCAAAAAAAATAAATTAAAAAAATTGATTTCAAACAGAATTTTTGAAAATAAACAAAATAAATTTTATATAAAATATAGCAAATAAATTTGACTTAGTGAAAAAGTAAGTAAAATTATAATTAGAGCAAGGGTAGGTTAGTAGCGGATTTGTTGTTTTAAATGATCTTAAACAAATATGAATTTCTTGCATATTAGATAAAATTTTCCCTGTCCAAAAATATTTGTTGATTTCAAATGTTCAGAAATCTTTTGTTCGAAATTAGTTGTGAAATTTGGAAAAAAAATCCTAGAATGCAAAATGTTAACAAAAACAATAACATAAATTCTACACGCATGCATTCGTATATGTTTAAAATTTCATTTAAAATATTTTACAATAAAATATTAATTATATTGTAAATTAATTTTAAATTAATTGTAAAAAATTTTAATTTTCAAAATATCTCTCCCAACCAAATTGAAAATCTTCATTCGATTCGATAATTATTGCAAAAATATAACCAATGTGAAAAGGGGTTTAAAATATAAAATACAGTTTAAAAACTATTTTAAATGAACCGTTTACCATTAAAAAGTTTATTACTACAGCACCTTCATAAGTTCCTAAATTCCAAAAGGACATAATAGTTAATGTAATTTTTGTTCATGAATATTTTTTGTTAATAAATCTATCCTAGGTTTTAAGAGCATTGATGCTTTATGAAAATTCTGAAGTCGATTTCTTTTTTATAATTTGATTAAGGCCATTACTGAAAATACAATACCTAATTGTATATTTTAAGTGTTAGAACGCCACCTAGTGCAAAACGATAAAACGAGGTAAGCATGAACGAAGCTGTACGTATTGTAATCTATTAAACATAATATAGTTTAAGTTATCATAAGTTATCACAATACAAAATGCATTTCATCAATTACATCAAAAACATGACTTGAACATTCACAAACATTCACCTGTCATTAAATAGTTGGTTAAAATTACAAAGCACTATTATTTCAGGTGACTTAGTTAATGAAAAATATTTCAAAACATTATAAGAAATTTATAAATTTAATCAATTACCCAAAAATTCATGTTCTGGACTTTCTTCATCGGAAATACCTTTCCATGTATGTGGCCAACCAACCATGACTGTGTTAGGCTTGAGTGCACCTAACCCAATTGATTGAATGAGTGTACTAATACCTTCCTTGACATCACTACATACGATTGTCTGTACAAATCCTTTAACTTTTGTCGTTGCCATACACTCTTTCAAATTCTGGTATAAAAAACATAATTATTTATAAAATATTTTTAATACAACAATGCAATGTCAGCAATTAAACACATAAACACGTTCTCCTTATTAATGTGACACCCAGGCCCAGTTCTAGTAGTTTTCTGTACGTAGGCGCGACGCGAATTTGCAGCCGGAAAAATAAAAAATGTAATTTTGAAATTGAAGAAAAATAGAAAAACTCTGAATATCTGAACTCAATACATATATTTGTAATTTAAAAAGAAAAAATAAACAAAAACAAAATAAATAAAATTTCAGCTTATAAAAAATAAAAGAAATAATAATTAAAAGTGAAAAATTAGAAAATGTCGCCCTCGGCGATAGTCTACATCGCATACGCTTTAAACCGGGCCTGGTCACACCAGATAAATTCTTGCAAGTATGAGTTTACTATATATATATATATATATATATATATATTAAAAGTACTCTATAAATATGAAACATTGTGCTCTTACATCACTCCTCCAAAAAAAATGAATATTTTTTTTAATTAAAAAAACTATTTTTATATTCACTTTTGTGTTATGAATATGTTTCAAATTAATATTTATTTCCTACAAATATTTTCCTAATTGAAGTTACGACCAAATATTTCCTAAAAATGTTTATATCATTATTATTTTGATAATATTGAATAGAGAAAATAACTTGAAAGTTTACTAAGTTTTAAATTTTTATTGAAAATTACCAAATATCTCATTTTGTTTGTTTTAGTTAATGATTATTTGCAAACAATTGGCAAAAAAGCGAAAGTCGAACGGCAATTTTTTGTTGACAGAAATAATAACAAAATTTCTTTAATTTTTTTTCAATTTTTTTAGTGAAATTATTTTATAAAAATTGTTTTCAATATTATAATTAATATTATTATTATTATTATTATTATTATTATTATTATTATTATTATTATTATTATTATTATTATTATTATTATTATTATTATTATTATTATTAAATCATTACTATGTTTATTAATAAGTTAGTTTCCTTCGATTAAAAATAAGTTGCCTACTTCTTTAACTTTCTGTGCTTTATCGCGAACATCTTTATCTGCATAATCTCCTTCGACGAGACTCGCCAAAATCACTAATCCTCGACCGCCTTTTAACTGACCAGCAAACGATATTAATTTAGGATACTTTATACATAAATCAGAATTAGTTTTGCATAATATCAATATCTGGGGTCTTTCAAAAGATTTAAATTTGGATATTTAGTAAAATATTTTTACCTCCAATTTTTAGTGTGAGTTTCTTCTTCGATATTTAACAATGAATATTTGGCACCGGCCAATTTTAAGCCCCTAATTCCATCTCCCCATTCTTTTTCAGCTCCCCGATACTCAACATATTTATAAATGGCTAAGGTCAATGCAACAGTAACAAGTCCGTAATACCAGTAAGTTGCAAATATTATAAAAATACTTAATGCTGCTCCAACTAAAGAAAGAAACCTGAAAATAAAAGATAATGTAGCAGTTTTTGTCACATCAAATAAATATCGCTTTTTTAATTAAAAAAATTTCATTTAATAATTAAAATAATTATTCTGTTAAAACAACATAAGGTATTCACTTTTTATTTTCGTTTATAATGAATAAATTAAGATGGGTTGACTAACACTTGATAAAGACTTATCTCAAAATTTGTGGTTATCCTTTTGATGACATAGAGTTGGTCAATAGTCAGTTTTTATTCATAACATGAAATACAGACACTAATTGATAATAATAAAAAATATTTAATAAATAAATATATATATATATATATATATATAATTTTAGTTGATATTTATTAGTTTTTTAATATGCAGTGACTTTTGTTTTAGTTCATCATTTTACTAATGAAACAATGGCAAACATTTAAAGACTGACGAGAAAACTCTGATTTTATTGTCTTATGAGCGTTTGCTTATGAAAATGGGTAAAGTTGATTTGGAGTATCAAACGAACAACTTGAAAGGCTTTCGTATTGAGCAAAAACTACGTCAAAGAACTTCGCAAGAGATTTATTGAAAGTGGCACACTACTTCGTCGAAGTTGGTCTGGACGCTCTGCTGTTTATAAAGAAGAACGTATGGATTTAGTGGTAGAGGAAGTACGAGCAAAACTTGATTCCACTGTCAGATATATTTCTGCAATAACTGAAGTCCCGAGTAGTACAGCTTAGCGCCTTTTAAATGAAAGTAAGTTTAAAATATATTCCCGAAGAACGATTCCATCGCGGGTACAATTTTGATGGGCTCATTGAGATTTGAAGAATAACCGCAGATTATGCCACTCAAAGATCTTCCAAAAACCACGCAAGAGGAGATATAACCATTCGATATAACAAAATCGATACAACCATTCCAACAGATTCGCACTATGATCTAATTGGTTTATTCATTATACACGTTATAACACTTACTCAAATTGAAAAATCCCGGTTTTTTCTGAGACGGAGGTAGTATATAAATTTTATAATATTTCAATAATATTTAAAGCGCTCAAATGAAACCAAAATAAAAAATTAATGTTTACATACCAATGATAATATCTGAATCTTGGCCGCCAGTTTGGTGCATTAAGGATATTTTGAAGAGCACATGCCAAATTGACAAATGCGTAAAGCATCAGAAAAAATATGTCAACCAAAGGAGCGATGAGATCCACATTACCCAAAAGAAGAGCACATTCAGCGAAAAAATATGAAAGTAATAAACATCTAAAAGGTTCTCCAAAACGAGTTATTGGTGAAAAAACTTTCAAAAATGGGATAACATCATCTTTTGCGATTGCATGCAACAGCCGTGGAGCACCTAAAAATAATACAACTGTAACTTTATGTAAAATAATCAAAATAAAGTACTGCTTTTTTTCAAAATAAAATTAAATACAAAGTCAAATTAAATTATTAATTTGTAAGCTAATATTTGAAATAAAATGACTTAAGCTGAAAAGTTTCCAGTACGTAAACTTCACTTACTGCATAAACATTGAAGACCTGCTCCAAATGTTGACGTCAATGATCCAATCAGCAGCACCCACCGATGAGGCCAACAAAGCTCTGCGACAATCATTCCCCTCCCATACTGACTCCATATTTATCTAGGAGAACTTCTCGTCTGGTTGTGCCAGCAAAAATGAAAACAAATGATAAATAAACAAACGATGTTGTTAATTGTGCTGCAATTGTATATCTTGGAATGTCTTTTTGTGGGTCTTTTAAATCACCTAAATTATTCCATCAAAATGATGCATATAATATAGCAATACTTGTAAAAACAAAACTTTATAAATTAATTTCCGTAAAATGTCCAAAATGTTGTTGAGAAATTAGATAAATTAAGCTAAAGAACTTGAAAACAGAGATGACAGAAAATCTCTCCAATGTATGTAGCATTGCACCCATTACATGTAAATTGTAATTTTATTATAGTTTTTATGTGTATGTAACAAAACTATAGGACATTTGTATGACATTGTTATAAAATATGCATTTTTTAAAAGGATTTCAACGAAGAATCTATTTTTATATAATGATTTTCTATAAATATTTCGAACAAGCTTTTGTAATTTTAATTCATTGACATATCCTTTGACTTTAATTTGATTGTATTTGAATTTTGTTTATAAATTTACATGTAATAGGTGTAATGTCACATACACTGGAGAAGCTTTCCGCCATCTCTGTGCTCGAGTTCTGGAACATTGTCGGTCAAAAGGATAGAAAACATTTAATATGATAATGTATAATATGTAATAGATTGAGCATTAAACTAAGGATATATAGATTATTGTTTTCAAATGTATTGAATGGTTAAATTATTAAGTTAAATAATTTTGTTTTTTTGATTGTAAAAATTAAAATAAAAAATCAATTTATATATGATTAAAATATCATTTAAAACATATTTTTGAAAATAGTTTAATTTGAAAAATAATTTATTATTTAAATTGAATTGAAAGTTCTTTTAAATAATAAAAACTTTGTAATTTGTTTAATAAAGCTATAAAAGTGTTTAAAAACATTGCAAAAATTAGTTTTGAGCGGACCTCTATAATAATAACATTGAAAATAATAATAATCTCAAGTTCTTGATCACTGTCGATTGAATGAATTGATTATTATTAGTGGACACAATAAATGTGAAATGAGGTTATGTAGAAATGTAAAAAAAATTGCTAAAAATTTATAAAAAATTTAATAAATTTTGTTAGAGATTTGCGTTAAAATTAAAATTTATATATTATGTTTTTGAGTTTCTAAAAATAGAATATTAAATTTTAAAAGAACATAGTTTTTAAAAAATTAATGAATTAGATTCTTTGAATGAGCAATTTAAACTCATTATAATTTTAATTTTAATTCTACATAATCATAACAGTGAATCTGTCAAAATATATTGTATCATACATTTTGTTCGATTGGTGTTTTCTAATATTTAAATCAGTGCTATTTTATTATTATTATTATTATTATTATTATTATTTCAACAAACTCCTAATAAATAAATATTTGATAAATTTAGTCAATTATTTAACATTAAATAAGAAACTCCTTAACCCCTAAAATTTCAAACGAATTATTCATGAATAATAAACCCATATTATATGTTGACCAATAATTTCAAATTTGCATGTCTTATTATTTATTTTTAATAATTGTACTAGCATTAAAACAATTATTTAACAAAATAAATCTTGCCAATCAGAATTAAAATAAATAGCATTTGTTGATATACAATAAATTAAATTTTACAAAATAAATGTCAGTTTACAATTATATTAATTTACAAGTCGTGATTTGATCGAGATATTAAGTAAAAAATCTTTCAAATTAAACAAGCAGTGAAAAATATAAAAAAAGAAAATTATCTCGAAAAGAAATCGCAGAGAATTCTGGCAAGAATTTACCATTCCACGTGTTCCATGGAAATTGGTGGACTGTTATAGAATTTCTGGAATCCAATCGACAAATTTGCCGCAGATTTTAACATTTAGCTTTGCCAGACAGCGCAGATATCAATTTCTTTTATACAATTCAGTCACTAATAGAAAATTCGTAGAATTTTCTTCAACAAATAGAAAAAACAAAATAAGCATTTAGTAATATTAGTTTCAAAAATGATTATTTCCAATTTTTTTAGTATTTCTAGAATTTATTATAAAGTATACAATAGACTTTTTGAAAGTTGTCCGTTTGACTTCGCGGACCTAGAGCTAAACCAATCTCAAATTTGCGGACTAACAAATAAATTTAGATCAAATCGTCTTGTTATATTTTGTTCAAATTCAGCGTAAATAATATAAAACTAAATAAATAAAATAATTTTGACAAAATATTTAATATGAATTTTTACATCAATAGTTATTTTTAAAATTTTGGAAATATGAAAATAATTAAAAAAATTTTTCAATTTGAAAATACTCCACGGACCACAGTATACGAACTTGCTTACTAAATCATACTTGTCAAACTCTAGCACAGAAAATAAAACAATATGTAACTAAAGTTTAAATTTAAACTTTGCAGCTTACCGTATATACTCATGTATAAATCGTAGTAAAAAATGAGGTCAAAAAAATATATAATATTGAAA